>JAMPIV010023022.1:0-95359 GCA_024509875.1 Oreohelix idahoensis | reverse complement strand
CACTGCTTTCACAACGTGGTCCTTTTATTGGTCTTCCAAACAAACAATGTTGAGGGATGCAAATTTACAGTTGAATTGTGGAGGTAACTTCCCCTATATGGCAAAATAGTGCAGCGGGTTAGTATGGTATACCAAGTATCTGGGCTATTTCACAACTCGCCAGCTTTCTAAGGAATGATATTAAGCGATACCATTGCAACCGCTCAACTTGACCCGTTCCCTTGGGGCAGGTGTAGGGGGACTAAACAATGATATGTGGCCCTGGCTTGAAACCATATCCCTTGTGAATACTTCTTGTAGTTAGCTTTTCCCCTTAAATACTTGAGGAACCCTCATTGGTTAGTCAATTAATCTGATGAGCGGAAAAACCTATTGGGTGGAAATATTGTTCAAACGAGGGGCCTCTGCAGCACAATGGCTTTGAATCATATATAAGCTTGACGATGGGCACTAACTGCTTCTACCCACAATCTTTAGAAGCAAGTTTCAACCAAGGTTAAGACTGGTAAGCATTTATTCTCTTCTTGGTCCCAGTGAGGGGTCCACAATCAATATACTAACTGCTCAAAAACACGTTCAAAAAAGGGGTTCAACGATAATGGGCAATTGTTTCTCCCCAGTGTTGTGCTGGTGCAGGTCCCTATGCCTTGGGAATGTGCTTTCTCTTTTGGCAATTATGGACAGGATTCTTTAACATATCCTTCTTTATTATCCTCTGGTGATTCACTGGCACCAAGATGCTAGTGAACAGGATATCCTTTTCTCTCCAGTGGGCCCCTATTCACCGCTCCCATATGTACCAAATGAAGGGTATAGCACTGTTACTTAGGCGTAACATACCTTCCCTCCCTGTAAAGAAATTTTTTGCCCATCTACAAGCTGTCCATGTCCCCTTTTAGGGTCCCTGTTTTCCCAGCTTTTTCCTGTATAGTAGGGGGAAAAAGCGCCATTCTTCATGATACAAGTCTCCCTTTCTTCTGGGACGGGTTAATGTTAGCTCTTTTAGGCAATTTGACCAAGAGCAAGAGTGCTTCATTGTTCTGGTCTGCTGCTTGAGCCTTTTTTTCAACTCTATTCCTGTGAATGAAGTATGAATAGGAGTTCTCCTCCATTTTTGCCTGAAGCTTTTTCCCCTGGTCTGGACTGTTGCACCTTTAACTACGGGCTTTTTATTGGTTCTCCAAGGAAAAACACTACCTATAACGCCCAAACCAAAATCACAATGGGTAAATACTGGGTCCCTGTCCCCATCAAATGCTGCTTGCTTTGAGATTTCTTTCTTTTCACCTTCCAACATAGATCGAGGATCTTAATGTTTAGATTAGAGCAGCTATAGGTAAATGTCATGGTTCATTGCTTTCCCTTGATCGGGATCCCCTTCTGTTTTCCACACGTTTCTGTGGTTTTATCTGAGGTCAGGACTCACTAGAGAAGAGCCACTCAAAACACTGAATCAAAAGTCCAACTCACTGTGTTCCATATTAAACACAGTACTTGAGTGGCCGTTCACGGTCCACTTCATCACAAGTCAGGGGGATGATTGTAGTCCTTCTGACCTTACTCTGCCATTTTCCGTTTTTCATCACTTCCCTGCTTTCCCATGTCTAGTAAGTACAGCAGCATGATTGGAAGTGAGGATTCTGTCCTTATGGGCAGTTCGCAGTAATGTGGTTAACTCATTAGACTAAAAGTTTTTGCACCACTTTCATTCCTTATCACGGTAAGGTGGTCCTTTATCCAAAATTATAGGGTATATTTGTCCCTTTTGGATCAAATCTTTGTTTTTGTATTTACCCTTGTTGGTATGTGTCCCTTTTGTTTCAAATTTGAAATAGTTTTTTGTGGATTGATTTTAAGTTTTCTCATCCAACCCTGCTTGTCTTCTTTCTTATTTCCAATATAAATTCTTGCCATAAGCTGGCTTTGATATGCGCTCTCAGCAACAGTTTAACAATATACATTCCAATCTCTCTGCGCCCCTTGTTTTCATGATATAAACTTCCTCAGTTCATTTCCTGAGGGCATGGACTCTTTCCACTTGCTCCATCATTACTCATTTTCTTTAATGATCATGGGACCAATTTTCCTAAACTACTCCTTTCTTTCTTTTTCAAAATAGGTTTCTAAACCTTGGCAGGAGCATTGGTGATTAGTTTTCCCTCCCTGGATGATGTTGAGGCTTGTTCCGGAGTTTTCTTTGTCTATATGATTCAGAGTTTTTTTTATCATATCTCCACAAAGCAGTGCCTTGCTTCAGGGGACTTCATAAATCTTCCTGGTCATCATCTTTGAGAGCTTTCCAAATATTGACATTCGTAGGCCACACCTCTCAATCCACTGAGATAAGTTTAAGACTACATCTTTTTTCTTTCCTAAAGCCATAGGTAGTGGTGCAAAGTCCCTTTCCGTATCTCATACCAGGTACGCGACCTCAGTGTGAGTGTCTTTTTTTTCTCACAAATGGGTCCAGATAAAAATGCTATGGGCCCAACACTGAAGGTGGCTCTGGAATTGGTGCTACTCTCAGATGTGAGGTGCAGCTAAAGCCACCATTAATATGCCCCATTGAGGTTTTTGCCCTGAAATTTCAAGCTCCTTTTAAATCTTCAAAAACAACTGAATGGTCCTTCTCCGTCTGCTTGTAATATCCATTCCCTCAGCTTCATAGCTTCTAACCTTTTTAGTTTCCTCTCTTAGCATCCAGGTCATTTTGCCTTCTCTCTCTCTGCATCCAGTACTTTTGTCTTCATCTCTCAGCTTCCATAGTTCCTTTTTGGTCGTTTCTCTCTCAGCTTCACAGTTCTTTTTGGCTTCTTTTTTCCAAGCTTTCCAGTCCTGTTTTGGCTTTCTCTTTCAGGCTATCTGCTTGCAAACCGCCTTTCTTCAGCCTCTAAATTTCTTTTGGTCTTCTCTATCAACCTCTAAGTTCCTTTGCTCCTGGTCTCTAAGTTGCAAACTTTCCGTTCTTTCATTTCCTATCTTCCCAATCCCATGGTGGTTTTTGTCCCCACTTCTGTTTGTGAAATTACTGAGTAATTGGTCATCACCTGTTCTTATTTAATTCCTTACCCATCTGCACTGGTTAAATCGCAGTATCTGAACTTCACTAGATTCAGCCATGGGCGTTTAACTTTAGATAGGGGTATGTAAATATTTACTTTATCCAAAATATTAATAATTAAACCTTAAATTAATTTTAAATGAAACAAAAATTATTTTTCCGTGCAACTATTGTGTGGGGGGGGGGGGGTGAGGTCTTCAAATAATTTAACGGGGAGTACTACTAATGGTACTCCTCCTAAGAAAACAATAAAAAAAAATTCTTATTATAGAATTTTTTTTCAAAAAAAATTTGTTTCTTTGTTTTATCTATGGGTGGCACAAGATAGAGATTAGTAGACAGGATGACTAGACTAGAGTATGTGCTCAAAGATTTTATAGAAATATCCACCCAGGAACGATCCCCCCAGTGTCGTCGTGTGGAGTGTTTTATATTGGCCATCTTGGAATCAGTATCAGTACTGGACAATTTACAGAAATAGTAATTTCTGCACAGATCAAATGGTGAAGTCCCCAGGTGTCCTGAGAGAAACTTCTGGTATCCACAAATTTAGTTAAGGTGCTGGAATCGATATCTGGGATCTCAAAAAATTAGAAGAGAGGGGAGGGACTGACATAACTTTTGCCCACCTAACGCTGTGTCAAACTAACTGGTGATATTAAACAGGTATAACACTATTTTACTTAACATATGATAAAATTGGGAAAAGTCTTCCCATCAAATACATATTTCCTTATTAATTTATTTTAGGTATTATAACACTATCTTACTCTTGTGCTGAAGGGGTGGATGTTGGAAACACACTGGAAAGTATAAACTGGATTTGTAAGCTCACCAAATGATCCACAATATATGTTTTATAATTTATATATATAACTTGTCTTTCCAAGTTATTAGGAAAATAATTTTATATATCATCTTGGGCTGATTAAATCACTTCTATTAAAATTTATCATCTGTGATGTTACTTATGTATATAAAAAATTAATTCAGACTATGCTGTTATTTTTGTTCTCTTGCTATTGCTAACTACCTCGCTTCCCCCCCTCGTCCACTGACACAGTTTACCTGTATTGCACAAGACAATGCTGAAAGAAATGGTACTAATGTGTTACTTTCAATCTCTCAAACAAGTTATGTCTTCATCATGTTTCTTTGTGCACACAGCAACGCGCTGGTCAGCCCCGCTGATGGTCCGTTTACGTTAAGCCCACCACAAGACTGTGGGGGACTAACAGTAGAGTATAAAAATCCTGCGCAATTCAACTGGTGGCTCCTGGGCTACGTTCCTTCAGTGCCAGTCTGTATTGGACACGGACATACGGACCTCATGTTTGGATGGAAACGAATTAAAACCCTCTCCAAGATTTAAACAGGGACAGGCAATTGACCTCGACCTAAGCGGAAGCCGTTATGCCTAGGCGTCAATGCCCCACTCAGGTAAGCACATAAAATGCAAGGTTGACAGCTCCCTCGGTACTCAGTCCGGGTCGTCGATTCCTGGCTTCTTTGTGTCGGTGTAGCGTTGTTTTTTTTTGCATAAAATCATAGCCCCGAATATATAAGGCCAGGGTGAAGGTAAACTTCAACTTTGCGCTAAAGGAAGGCGTTTTTGGTTGGTTTCATGGCGGGTCAAGCTTGATTGGGTTGGTCTTTCCAGTTCCGTTCCATAATTTCGTAGAAAACCGTCCTAGACCCGAAACCTAGGTCCCAGAAAAAAAAACAGGGATTTTGGCTAATGATTATTCTGTTTTTTGTTTTCCGCACATATTGGAGTGGACAAGTTGGCTCCCGCAAAACGGGACATCCCGAAAAAACAGGGGCTTTAAGGTTTAATTTTTTATTACCTGTCTTCAGAGACTGGTGTGAAACTGTGCTCGTTTGTTTGTGGTGGGTGATTTAACAAAAAAGAAGTGTGGTCACCACTTTAACGACAAGGTTCATCAAAGGATGAAGGTGGGGTAAAACATTTTACTTTTCATCATCTGTCTTTTGCCATCCCAAACTCAAGATCTGGAATCAGAAATTAGGTTAGATAGTTAGGCAGAGACCATATTCGTAAAGGCAAATTTAATATGGCGAAGGGGTTGAAAAAATAGTTCTGGGCAAAGTTACCCTCCTTGACACATTCTCTTCACTTCCATTTTGCTCATCTTTAGTTACTGGTTTTAAACTCACAAACAATCCTCCTGCGTACTTTAAGTTATTAAATTAGAAAGGGCAACTACAATACTTTTGCAAAAGTAATTTTATACAGAATGACAATATAATCAGTACGATAACAACAACTATGACTAATTATTCATTGTTTAATAGAAAAACTGAGATCCCCATCAGAGCATCCCAGTAAAGTTATATTGGAAATGGAGAATAGAAGATTATGTTAAACATAAAAATAGAAATTTTTTGTTCTGGTTTTGTCTGATGCGCTCTCCGGTCAGCCTAGGGGGGAAAATATAGTTTCCGTCGTTTATTTAGGGCACAAGTCCAAACATGATTAGCGGTCTATTGTTGGACTAGCTGTTAAGTTGAATTGTAGCCTGATCTTAGTTTAACTGGTTGATTTTCACATGTTGTTTTTCTATTTCCTCAGGTATGGCATATGTAAAATTCCCTTCCCCATGGCATCAGATGTTTGGCAGATATTTCACATACATAAATCTGGACAAACATATTTAGACGTTTTTGAAGGGCCGGGCGTAGGGGCAGGTCGGGCAGGCGAGCTGCCCTGGGCGGCTTACGGCCAGGATAGAAAACAGCTGGACCAAGAAAGAAAAACAAAGTTGAGAAGCTTGATTTTTCCTTCAAGCTGTTTAACAATTCATCAGTCCATATACCAAAGCACGCAAAGTAAATTTGTAACAGTGACAGTAACCTTTAAACCCATAGTTTTTGTGACATTTATTCTTTAAGTATTTATAGTTTCTAATCATGTTTTTGGTTTTGTAAGTAATAAAACTATCTTTAAATGAGATCTTACAATTTTAATTTTAGACACAATGGTGAGCTGAGGGGAAGGTGGTTGTGAAAGGTAAAACAAGAGAGAGACATGGTGACGCAACCAGGAACCCGAATACGTCAGAGGCACTAAAATGCCCACCCCACTACAGGGACCACCACATGTAGTAACAGGTCCCCCCATACTAAGAATGGTTTTGGCCATGATCCCTGGCATAAATGGGAGAAGATCGGCTACCACGACAAGCATGGGAAACAAAGAGCCAAGGATCCAAGACCCCGAGGACGACCCAGAGTCCGCTGGGAGGACAACATTAGACAATCTTTGAAGGACCGAGGACTAGAATGGAACCAGCCAGAGGGAAACAGCCGAATAGGATAGTCTGGCGCTACCTCCTCTTCCCCAAACCTCTACAGCCTCACGGTGAGAAGGGGAAATAACGACTAAGTAAAGCTAAGTAAAGGTAGCCCCTGTCCATGGTGTTTCCTTATTCTTTAAACTGCACTTTAATCTTTTTTCTATTCTAAGAAACTGAGTATATAGGTTTTTTTTCTCCTATTCCCCAATTAGAGAATACTTCACTTCCAAGCGTTTACATAGGTCTTGAAACTAAACTACTGACTTTCTACCTTTTCCTTTTTTTCTAGATAACCTGTAACTTATATGTTTTTTTCCCTATTCTAGAAAATATTACTTGGCAGTTTTTTCCCTATTCACAGAAAAAATAACTATAACTTCTACTTTTTTCTCTATTTCTAGAAAATTTTACTTAATAGTTTTTTTTCATATTCACTGGAAACTATAAAACTTCTACCTTTTTTTCCACATACTTCCTGAAAATATAACTTATAGTTTTTTTTTTTTTTCCCTGTTTCTAGCAAACTTATATCTTCATAGCTTTTTGTTTTCCTATTCTAGAAAATATACATTTTAGTTTTTTTCTTCTATTCTAGAAACTATAAAAACTTTCTAACTTTCTTCCCTGTTCTTCAGAAAAAAATATTTTACGTCTATGAGTATCTTTTCCCTATTCTAGAAACTATAACTTCTATACTTTTTTTGTTTCCCTATTCTAGAAACATATACTTATAGTGCTTCTTCATTATATTCAGAGAAACTGCACCTTATATTAACTTCATTTCCGCATTCACCCCCCATAACATTTTACTTACATTGTTTTAATTCCAATTCGTGGCACTATCAGTCTAGGACTATCGTTTCATTGTATGAGATTCAGAAAAAAATTTGCAAGCACAATTAAAATAATGAAGATACAAAAAACTTGGTTCATAGGCATCCACAATCATATCCTATTCAAAAAAAACACAGTATTTCCATGTAGATTGTTTGGTGAGAAGTCCCAGGTGGGCCGCTGGTAGCATTGTGGGTTAAGTCGTCAACTGGGACTTCGCATAGCTCAGGGGTACTATCGGTGCGACCACAAGCCCCAAATGGGTACCAGAGGCAAACACTAGGGATGGTTAAAGGCAGCCGGACGTGGATACATGGGTCCCACTATCAACCCTAGTGTCTCCGATGGTACAAGAAAAATATGGGCCCTAACACAGTATTAACCCAATATGCACTCGATTGGGCGGTGTAACGGGGATATTTTACCACTTTATTTTTTTTTTTTAGTTGGTGAATCCTATGGGCTCAGACTGACAAGCGCCTTTTTAGGTTTGGACATGCACTAACTATAATATAACCGTAGGGACTTGTGTGCCAAGGTAGAACCACAGGCCGTGCCTCGTCCAAAAACAAGGAAAAATGCCTTTGAAAAAAATGTAAATGATCCCGTTCTTACATACATGACATTTATCCCCAAAAACGATTTCATTGCATAATAGATTTACTCCCAAAATTGTTGGAAAACTAACTCTATTCAAAAATTAATGTGGAGAGAAGCAATCCCTTTATTGTTTTAGATCATCGAATAGAGTATTCTATTTGTTGGTCTATTGCAGTTTCTGACAGACAATATAGAGGATATGGAAAAAGAAGCACAAAAAAGTAAAGCGAGGAATATTCCTGCATCAACGGGACATAGCGATCGGTTTGTAAATGCCTGTGTGAAACGAGTGCTTAGTTTTTGATTGTAATCTCCAGTAAGGTTTTTCAACACAAGGGAAGTCTCTGGGAAAAAAATGTCTTAGCAAATATGTTTTTAATAGCAAATACACAATCTTTTTCTGTCTTCTTTTTTTGTTTGCTGGTTCTGTGCTCCTAAGAAATAGCGCTTCTTAAAAATTTTTCAAGTGTCATGCGCGGGTGGCGATAGGTGAATCTACGTCATCTCAACACACACTTCCTGTCTCCATTTCTGTGTAATTAATTCTGTTGTGGACTTCTTTTCCATGCCAATGATGTACAAAACAATGTACCAATGGTCCTTCTACAGTGGTCCATCCCAACTCTTTTTTATTCTGCATTTCTTGTCTTGTTGTCACAAAATTATAACTCCCTAGTTTTATTTTTCTTCTTCATCAAACCATACCAAAAAGAAAATGGGAAATTTGCTGTCTTTATATATACAGTATATATGAAAGAAGCCAATTCCCATTTTTTTGGGTATGGTTAGTATATGAAGAAGAAGAAGAAAACTAGAGTATATTTTGACAACAAGAAAGAATGCAGAATAAAAAAGAGTGGATGACACTGGAGAAGACATTGGATTGTTTGACATCTTGGCATGGAAAGAAGTCCACAACAGAATTAATACACAGTATTGGAGACAGGAAGTTGTGGAGAGACGTGATCACCTACGCCACCGCGCATGACACTTGAAAATTTTAAAACTATTCTTAGGAGCAGAACCAGCAACATAAAAGAAGACAGAAAAAGATTGGTATTGCTATTAACTTATTGCTAGACATGTTTCCCAGACTTCCTTGTGTTGAAAACTTACTGGAGAACAACAAACGAAGCACTCGTTCACACAGGAATACAACGATCGCTATGTCTTTGATGCAGGAATTGTGCTACTTTTGTATTCTTTCATATCCTCTATTGTCTGTCAGAACTGCATAGACAACAAAGAATACTCTTTTCGATGATCTAAACATAAAGGGTGCTTCTCTCCACATTATTTGTGAATGTAGTTTCCACATTTAGAGTAATCTATTGCATGAAACGTTTGGGGAAAGTCATGTTGAAGACTGGATCATTACATTTTTTAAAGGCATTTTTGCCTTGTTTTGACGAGGCACGGCCTGTTCTACCTAGGCACAAGTCCTACGGTTATATTAGTGTGCATGTCCAAACATAAAAGGCTGTCGTCTGGCCATAGGATTCACCAACTAAAAAAAAAAATAAAGGTAAAATATCCCGTTACACGCCCATTGAGGCATATTGGGAATACGGTGTTAGGCCCATATTTTCTTGACCATCGGAACACTAGGGGGGATGTGGTCAGTATCACGCCGGCCGCCTTAACCTTCCCAGAGTTGCTCTGGTACCCATTTGGGGCTGGGTCGACCATAGACCACTGAGCTAGGAAGCCAGTGCACTAACCACAATGCTACCGCGGCCCACTGGGATTCACCAACAATCTACATGTAATACTGTGTTTTGATAGATATGATTGGGATGCCATGACAAGTTTTGTATCTTCATTTTTAATTGCTGCAAATTTTCTAATCTCATTCAATGAAACGAAAGTCTAGACGATAGTGCAGAATGGAATTAAACAATGTAAGTAACTGGGGTGATGCGGAAAGTACTATAAGTGCAGTTTCTCGAATAGAGAAAACACTATAAGTATATGTTCTAGAATAGGGAAAAAAGTAGAAGTTATAGTTTCTAGAATAGGGAAAAAACTATACGTATATTTTCTAGAACAGGGAAAAAGTAGAAGTTATAGTTTCTAGAATAGAGAAAAAACTATAAGTATATTTTCTAGAATAGGGAACAAAAAGTAGAAGTTATAGTTTCTAGAACAGGGAAAAAACTATAAGTATATTTTCTGGAATAGGGAAAAAGGTAGAAGTTATAGTTTCCAGAATATGGAAAAAAACTATAAGTATATTTTCTAGAATAGGGAAAAAAGTAGAAGTTATAGTTTCTGGAATAGGGAAAAAAACTGCAAGTATATTTTCTAGAATAGGGAAAAAACTATAAGTACAGTTTCTAGAAAAAAGGAAAAGGTAGAAGTATAGTTTCTAGACATAGGTAAACGCTTGAAGTGAAGTTTCTATAATAGGGGAAAAAACTATATACGCAGTTCTTAGAATAGAAAAAAGATTAAAGCGCAGTTTAAAGAATAAGGAAAAAGACAGCTACCTTACTTACTTACTTAGTCGTTCCCCTTCTACCGTGAGGTGTAGAGGTTTGGAAGAGAGAGCGCCAGACTATCCTATCGGCTGTCTTCCTCCTGGCCTGGTTCCATTCTAGTCCTCGGTCCTTCAAAGATTGTCTAATGTTGTCCTCCCAGCGGACTCTGGGTCGTCCTCGGGGTCTGGATCCTTGGCTCTTTGTTTCCCATGCTTGTCGTGGTATCCGATCTTCTCCCATTCTGCAGACATGGCCAAACCATCTTAGTTGGGACTGTTCTACTTGGGTCTGTAGGGGGTGGCATTTTAGGCCTTGACGTATCGTCTGGTTGCGTACCATGTCTCTTCTTGTTACTTCAACCACCTTCCTCAGCTACCATTGTGTTAAAATTAAAATTGTAGATCTCTTTAAGATAGTTATTACTTACAAAACAAAAAACATGATAAAAACTAAAAACTGAAAGATAAATGTCACACTATGGTTTAAGTACTGTCCTGTACAAGATTTACTTTGCGTGCTTTGTTATGGGTGAATTGTAACAGCTGAAGAAAAATCAAGCTTCTCAACTTGTTTTTCTTGTCCGCTGTTTCTATCCCTGGCCGTAGCGCCCAGGGCAGTCGCCCCTGCCGACCTGCCCTACGGCCGGCCCTTCAAACGTCTATATATGTTGTCAGATTTATGTATGTGATATCTGCCAAACATCTGATGCAGGAGGGATTTACATATGCAGAACTGAGGAAAAAAACACATGTGAAAATCACCAGTACTAGCTCAGGACAATCACCTTAACACTAGACCACAAAGTCTAATCTTTTTGGACTTGTGCCCTAATATAAACGACGGAACTATAGTTTCTAGGCTGACCGGAGAGCGCCTCGACAAAACGAGACAAAAATTCCTATTTTTTTTTAAAATCTCTTTCTCTTTCAATATACCTTATGGATGCTCTGATGATCTAGTTTTTCATTACAATATACTTATTCTTAATTTTGTGATCGTACTGTTAATGTATGCTGTTATACTACTTTGTAATGTTGTATTGCCCTTAAATTAATACTTAAAGTACGCTGGAGATTGTTTGAGTAACAGTAACAAAAGATGAGCAAGAGGAAGGAAGAATGCAAGAGGGGACTTTGCCCGATTTTCAACCCTTCGCAAATTAATTGCTTTCGTATATGTCTGCCTAACTATCTACCTAGTCTGATTCAGATCTTGAGTTTGGGATGGCAAAGACAGAGAGGAAAGTAACTGTTTACCCCACCTCATCTTGATGAACCTTGTCGTAAAGTGTAAACACACTTCTTTGTTAATCACCCAACCAAACAACGAGCACCGTTCACCAGTCTCTGAGACAGAATAAAAATTAAACTTAAGCCCTGTTTTTCGGATGTCGGTGGCGGCCATCTTGTCACCCAATATGGCGGAAAAACAGAATAACATTAGCCATAAGCCCTGTTTTTCTGGGACTCGTTTCGGTCAAGGACGGTACGAAATATGGTACGGAACTGCAGACAACCAATCAGCTTGCCCCGCCAGGAACCAACCAAACGCTTTCCTTAAGCAGTAGAAGTTACCTCACCTGCCTATATAATCGGGCGAGATTTTATGCAAAAACACGCAACACCGACACGAAGCCAGATCGACGACCGACTGAGGACGAGGAGCTGTCAACCTTGATTTATTGCTTACCTGCGTGCATTGACCTAGCAGACGGCTCCGCTAGTCGAGTCACTGGCCTGTTTAAATCTTGGAGGGTTTTATTCGTGTCATCAAACCTGAGGTCGTATGTCGTGTCAATCCAGCTGCCTGGAACGTCGCAGGAGCACAGTGATTGCGCAGGATCTACCTCTTTAGTCCCCCTCAGTCTTGGGTGGGCTAACGAAACGACCATCAGCGGGTGCTGTGTGCAAGAAACTAAGAAGGACATAACTTTTGAGAGATGAGTACACATTAGTACCATTTCTGTCAGCATTGTGAGCAAAGTAACTGTCAGTGACGAGAAAGCGAGTTAGCATAGCAAGAGACAAAAATAACAGCATAGCTGATAAATTTTATATACTTAATTAACAGCACAGCTGATACATTTACTATAAGTGATTAACAGCCCAGCTGATATAAATTTTTTTCCTATAACTGGAAGACTTGTAATATATATAAATATATAAATATATGTGAATCATTTGTGAGCTTACAAATCCATTACATTCCATTGTTTCAACATCCACCCTTCAGCACAAGAGTAGATAGTGTATATACTAAATAAATAATAAGGAAATTGTATTTGAAGACTTGTCAATTTTATCATTGTTAAGTAAAATATGTTTCCTTGTCTTAATATCACAGTTAGTTACACAGCGGAGGTGGCAATTTATGTCAGTCTCCTCTCTACTAATTTTTTGAGATCAGATCATTCACAGCCGTAACTAATTTGTGATACCAGTAGTTCTCTCAGACACTGGGACTTCACCATTTTCTGCAGAAATTCTATTTCTGTAATTGTCAGTACTATACTGATCCAAGAGCCAATAAAAACCTCACGCCACACTGGGGGCTCGTTCCTGGGATATTTCTATAAATCTTGAGCCATACTTAGTCTATTCATCTGTCTACTAACTCTATCTTGTGCCACCCATAGATAACAAAAGAAACAAATTTTTGAAAAAATTCAATAATAGAATTTTTTTTATTGTTTTCTTAGGAGGAGTACCATTTAGTACTCCGTAAATAGTTGATGCTCACAAAGTTGCACGGAAATTATTTGTTCATTTAAATTAATTAAGTTTAATTATAATATTTGGATATAGTAAATTTACATACCCTATCTAAGTAACGCCATGGCTGATCTAGTGAAGTTCAGAACTGCGATCATGCAGATGGGTAAGGAATTAAATATGACAGGTGATGCTATTACTCAGTATGTCACAACAGAAGTGGACAAACACATGGATAGGGAAGAAAGAAAGTTGCAATTAGAGACTGGAGCAAAGAAATTAGAGGTTGATAGAGAAGCAAAGAAATTAGAGGCTGAAGAAAGGCGGTTGCAAGCAGAAGCTGAAAGAGAAGCCAAAAGACTGGAAGCTGAAAAAGAAGCCAAAAGACTGGAAGCTGAGAGAGAAGACAAAAGACTGGAAGCTGAGAGAGAAGACAAAAGACTGGAAGCTGAGAGAGAAGGCAAAAGACTGGATGCTGAGAGAGAAACTAAAAGGTTAGAAGCTGAGGAAAGGAAATTACAAGCAGAGAGAGACCATCAGTTGAGATTAAAAGAGCTTGAAATTCAGGCAACTACTGGCAATAATGGTGGTAGCTCACCTCACTCTGAGAGTAGCTCCATCCAGAGCACCTCAGGTTGGGCCATGCATTTTTATCTGGACCCATTTGTTGAGAAAGAAGACACCACTGAGTCGTACCTGGATAGATACGAAAGACTTGCCACTACCTATGGCTTAGGGAAAGAAAAGTGGAGTCTTAAACTATCTCAGGGATTGAGAGGTGTGGCCTACGATGTATATTTGAAGCTCTCAAGAGATGACCAGGAAGATTATGAAGTCCTGAAGCAGGCACTGCTTGTGAGATATGAAAAAACTCAGAATCATATAGAAAGAAACTCCGAACAGCTAAACATCTTCCAGGAGAAAACTATCACCAATTCTCTACAAGGTTAGAAACCTATTTGGAAAAAAGGAGTAGTTTAGGAAAGTGTCAGGATCTGAAAGAAATGATAATGATGGAGCAAGTGAAAGAGTCCATGCCTCAGGAAATGAGGAAGTTTATCATGAAACAAGGAGCAGAGAGATTGGAAGATATTGTAACTGTTGCTGAGAGATATCAAGCAGCTTAGGCAGAATTATTAGGAAATAAGAAGAAGCAGGGTGAAAACTTAAAATCATCACAAAACTATTCCAAATATGAACAAAAGGACCATACCACAAGAAACAAACAAAGATTTGACCAAAAGGACAAAAACCCTATAATATTGGATAAGACACCTTACCGGAAGGAAGGAAAGTGGTGCAAAACTTGTCTAATGAGTAACCACAATACTGCGGACTGCAGAAGGAAGAATCCTCCTCATCATGCTGCATGTCTTACAACAGGGAAGCAGGGAAGGACGGAAATGGCAGTAAGTCAGAAGGACTTCCATCATCCCCCTGTCTGTGAGGAAGTGACCGTGAACGGCACTCAAGTACTGTGTTTATATGACACAGGATTGGACTTTGATTCAGTTGTGTGCTCTTCTCTAGTGAGTCCTGACCAGATAACCACAGAAACCGTGGAAATCAGAGGACCGATCAAGGGAGCAAGAACCATGACATTACCTATAGCTCGAATCTACATAAGATCTCGCTATGTGGAAGGAGAAATCAAAGCAGCAGTGATGGACGACCCTATTTACCCTTTGATTTTGGGGTATAGGTATGTTTTCCTTGGAGAACCTATAAAACCTGTAGTTATGGCAACAGTCCAGACCAGGGAAAGCTCCAGGAAAATGGAGGAGAATCCTATCAATACTCATCCAGAAGAGATGAAAAAGGCTCAAGCAGCAGACAGAACATTGAAGCCTTGCTTTGGCAAATTGCCTAAAGCACATAACCCTCCAGAGAAAGGAGACTTGTATATGAAGAATGGCCTACTATACAGAAAAGCTGGAACAGGACCTAAAGGGCATGGACAGCTTGTAGTGCCAAAATCTTACAGGGAGAAGGTTATGACGCTAGGACATGCTATACCCTTCAGTGGACATATGGGAATAGGGGCCACTGGAGAAAGGATAGCCTGTCACTACTTCTGGCCAGGAATCACAGAGGAAATAAAGAGATATGTAAGATCCTGTCCAGAATGCCAAAGAGTAGCTCTTAAGCATAGGACTGCACCAGCAACACTGGGAGAAATGCCCATTATCGGGAACCCCTTTTGAACGTGTTGCAGTGGATATTGTTGGACCCTCACTAGGACCAAGAAGAGAAATGCTTACATCTTAACCTTGGTTGATACTTGCTCTATGTGGGGAGAAGCAGTGGCCATGTCAGCTATAGATTCAAAGCATGTGGCAGAGGCCCTGTTGACAATATTCACCCGATTAGGTTTCCCGCATCAGATATTGACTAACAATGGGTCTCAGTTTAAGGGAAAGCTAACACAAGAAGTATTCAAGATATTTCAAGCCAGGCACTATCATTGTAGTCCCTACCATGCCCAAGGGAACGGTCAAGTTGAGCGGTTCAATGGTACGCTAATTTCAATCCTTAGAAAGCTGGCGAGTGAAAAACCTGATACTTGGGATACATACTTACCCGCTGCACTATTTGCATATAGGGAAGTACCCCACAATTCAACTGGATTGGCTCCAGCTACATTGTTGTTTGGAAGACCAATAAAAGGTCCACTGGAAGCATTGCTGCGGACATGGACTGATGAAAAGGCAGAGTAAACAGTGACTTCCTTATACCAGTACGTCAACGAGTTGACATCTCGATTGAAAGCAGGTTGGAAACTGGCTAATGAGAACTTAAGACAGGCCAGGAGAAAGCATGCTGCGTACTACAACAAAAAAGCAAAGGATAGGGAACTGGAGGTGGGTGAAAAGGTGTTATTACTGTTGCCAAGCAGCAATAATAAATTGCAGAGTGGATGGCAGGACCCTATGTCATACTGGAAAAACTTTCCAGGACCAATTATAAGATTGACAAGAAAGGAAAAGAGAAGGTATATCATGTCAATCTTCTTAAAAAATACTATGACAAGGAATCATCAGAAGTTGCACATATCATGACCCTAGCCATAGCAACAGAAATGCATGGTGAACCACTTCACTCTATGGAACATCCACTCACAACTACAGAGGATTATGTTCAAGTAAACATTAGTGAACATTTAACTCCAGAGCAGAAGAAGATGGTTCAGAAAGTGTTTGAAACCCATGCTGATGTGCTCACAGATAAGCCAGGTCGTACGAATCTGTTAGAGTACACCATGAAGGTTACAGACCCTACACCCATATGCATGAGAACATACCCTATACCCTATGCGAAAGCCCAAGCACTAAAGGAGGAAGTTGATTATCTGTTGAAGGAGAAAATTATCTCGAAGTCAGACTCTCCCTATAGCGCTAGTGTGGTGCTATTAAGGAATCCTAGTGGTGAACACAGGTTATGTATTGACTACAGGAAGCTAAATGCGATCACAGAATCTCAGGTGGACCCATTACCTGACACCAACCAGCTGTTCTCTACACTGAGTAAAGCTAGGTATTTATCGAAGGTAGATCTAAGCAAGGGATACTACCAAATACCAGTGAAACCAGAAGTTAGGAAAATGCTGGCAGTTAGTACATCAGACGGACACTACGAGTTTAATGTACTACCCTTTAGATTGAAAAATGCTCCAAGTATCTTTTCAAGAATGATGAGGAAATTGTTGGAACCTCTACAAAATCCCCATATCACTAACTTTATGGATGACATTCTTGTTGCTACAAACACCTTTGAAGTGCATATAGTAGCGCTCTCCATGTTGTTTGACAGACTGAGAGAAACTGGATTGACTGCACGTCCAACCAAGTGATATATCGGTTGTAAGGAGTTGGAATTCCTAGGTCACACGATTTCTACAGGTCATATGTCTCCTGACCCAAAGAATATAGAGAAGTTAAAGAAGGCACCCCGACCTCAAACGAAGAAAGATGTACGATCATTCGTGTCATTGTGTGGGTTCTATCAGAAGTACATACCCCACTTTAACTCTCTGTGTGCACCATTAACTAACCTAACGAAGAAAGGACAGCCTGACAAAATCCAATGGAATGCTGAATGTGAAAAAGCTTACACAGAGCTAAAAGCAAAACTCACCAGCAAACCAATCCTTACGCTACCCGATATCACACAGGAATTTGTATTAAAAACGGACGCTAGCAGTATAGGTATTGGTGCAACTCACTTGCAGCAATCAAAAGCCCAGCCAGAGGAACTTTTACCAGTCGCCTACGCCAGTAGGAAGCTGAATGCAGCTGAGTTGAATTACTCGACCATAGAGAAAGAATTTTTGGCTCTAATTTGATCCATCGACAAATTTTCACCTTACCTGTATGGGACACACTTCATTGTCCAAAGCGATCATCAACCGTTAACTTTCTTAACTGCATCTAGAAAGTTAAATTCGAGATTGTTAAGGTGGAGTCTGCTTCTGGCGCCTTATTCCTTTACCGTGAATTTCATTCTGGGAAGAGACAATGTATGAGCTGATTTTTTAAGTCGACACCCTATTATTCTGGAAGGACAGACGCAGAATGATTAACTACAGCAGGTGTTTACAAGTCAGCTATGACAGGTCCCAGCTAGAAAAGGATGGGGCTATGTCGTAAAGTGTAAACACACTTCTTTGTTAATCACCCAACCAAACAACGAGCACCGTTCACCAGTCTCTGAGACATAATGAAATTAAACTTAAGCCCTGTTTTTCGGATGTCGGTGGCGGCCATCTTTTCACCCAATACGGCGGAAAAACAGAATAACATTAGCCATAAGCCCTGTTTTTCTGGGACTCGTTTCGGTCAAGGACGGTACGAGGCATGGTACGGAACTGCAGACAACCAATCAGCTTGCCCCGCCAGGAACCAACCAAACGCTTTCCTTAAGCAGTAGAAGTTACCTCACCTGCCTATATAATCGGGCGAGATTTTATGCAAAAACACGCAACACCGACACGAAGCCAGATCGACGATCGACTGAGGACGAGGAGCTGTCAACCTTGATTTATTGCTTACCTGCGTGCATTGACCTAGCAGACGGCTCCGCTAGTCGAGTCACTGGCCTGTTTAAATCTTGGAGGGTTTTATTCGTGTCATCAAACCTGAGGTCGTATGTCGTGTCAATCCAGCTGCCTGGAACGTCGCAGGAGCACAGTGATTGCGCAGGATCTACCTCTTTAGTCCCCCTCAGTCTTGGGTGGGCTAACGAAACGACCATCAGCGGGTGCTGTGAGCAAGAAACTAAGAAGGACATAACTTTTGAGAGATGAGTACACATTAGTACCATTTCTGTCAGCATTGTGAGCAAAGTAACTGTCAGTGACGAGAAAGCGAGTTAGCATAGCAAGAGACAAAAATAACAGCATAGCTGATAAATTTTATATGCTTAATTAACAGCACAGCTGATACATTTACTATAAGTGATTAACAGCCCAACTGATATAAATTTGTTTCCTATAACTGGAAGACTTGTAATATATATAAATATATAAATATATGTGAATCATTTGTGAGCTTACAAATCCATTACATTCCATTGTTTCAACATCCACCCTTCAGCACAAGAGTAGATAGTGTATATACTAAATAAATAATAAGGAAATTGTATTTGAAGACTTGTCAATTTTATCATTGTTAAGTAAAATCTGTTTCCTTGTCTTAATATCACAGTTAGTTACACAGCGGAGGTGGCAATTTATGTCGGTCTCCTCTCTACTAATTTTTCGAGATCAGATCATTCACAGCCGTAACTAATTTGTGATACCAGTAGTTCTCTCAGACACTGGGACTTCACCATTTTCTGCAGAAATTCTATTTCTGTAATTGTCAGTACTATACTGATCCAAGAGCCAATAAAAACCTCACGCCACAAACCTACTATCATTGCACTCATTGCAGCAGTATCTGCTATGAGACTCAAAGCTGCTCACCTCTCGTAAAGTCTTTCGCGTGCACTGGAAAAAACACCGAGTCTCTAGTCATTAAGTAGCAGACCGTTTGAATTTTTTACGAGTTCTTATAACACACCTCTGAATATGTCTCAAATCACTAATTTACTGTATGAGGAATTCGATTTTTATGTCTCGTTGTTTGTTTTTTTTTTTTTTGTTTTTTTTTTTGTCATTACTTTTTTTTAAATTATTTTGTTAAATTCTTTATTTTCAGTATTTTTATTTATTTTCTTCTTCTTCTTTCGTTCGCTTGAACTATATTGTCTATATCTGCAATGTTGTTTCTTGTATAAACTTCACTGTCTTTTGTAGTTATTCAAGATATTTTCGAGCTCTAATTTTTTGCTGTAGCCGTCTTTTTTACTATTGACGCCTTCAGCATTCCAGTGCATTATTTTAAATGGTCTTTTCTTTGCTTGGCCAGTAGCTCTATTCTCATGCCTCCTGGCTCCACGGGGCAATTGAGAAGGACCCCCAGTAGTAGGGGTTGGGCCCTTCCGAGGCAGAGGGCCCGGCACTGCGCCTGCATGGGTGTCCGTCACAGGGCGAGTGCCATAACGTTTTGCAGATATAGGCATACTTCCATAGCGCATGTGCGTGGCATCCTGATTGCTGTGGTGCGCCTCTTGGCTGGTTGCCTCCGTCTTCAGCACCTTGACTTGCTAGGGCAGACTGTGGTCTTGCTCGAGTGTAGGAGGGCCTGGCCAGTCTTGGTTTTTCAGCCGCTGATGGCTGTACTTGAGCCCCATCTCCACGTCAAGGAGCTGGCCTCG
The DNA here is from genome assembly GCA_024509875.1 of Oreohelix idahoensis. Classification (NCBI taxonomy): domain Eukaryota; kingdom Metazoa; phylum Mollusca; class Gastropoda; order Stylommatophora; family Oreohelicidae; genus Oreohelix; species Oreohelix idahoensis. Next base: position 75,600 of record JAMPIV010023022.1, on the reverse strand, counting down.
ATGGGGTTTATTTATTTAAAAAACATACTTTAATTATAATGATTATTGCAAATGTATGATGTTATATTACTTTTATAATGAAAAATGCCTTAATAATGCTTAAAGTAAATGTGAGGATGAAAGGATACAGTATACATGATGAGAGAGAGAGAGAGGACGGGCAGAATGTCAGACGGGCCTGCGTGCCCAATTCTTAACCCTTTGAAAATAAAGTTCGTTCGTTCGTTCTCTCTCTCTGGCTAACCTCTACACCCCAAGGTAGATGAGGAAGGACTAAGTAAGTAGGTAAAGTAGTAACAAAGCAAAAAAAAAAAAAAAAGAAAAAGCCCAGGTCAAGATCTATATAGATGTCAGCAATATATCGCTGACCGATGCTTTTTGAAAGTATGTTCAAGATGACGTCTGAGGATGTTCGAAAATAAAGAAAAAGACATATTACTTTCGTATTTTTTTTAATCCACGGGCCACTCCGCCCCATCTCCCCCTCCCCCCCCCCCCCCCCCCCCCACCCCCCATTCCCCCCCCCCCCCCCCCTCTCCCCGCCCGCCCTTCCCCCACCCAAACCCCACCCCCCCCCCCCCCCAAACCCCCCCCCCCCCCCCCACCCCTCCCCCCCCCCCCCCCCCCCCCCCCCCCCCCCCCCCCCACCCCTCTCCCACAGCAGAGCCGGCCATAAGGATTTTTCAAAGTAGTGCTAGGTGCTCGTGATGGCGAATCTCTTCCCCCTATCTCTTTCCCGTCATTTACTTTTTTGTACTCTTACGAGACTCAGTGTTATGCTATTGAGTTGGACGCACTGTGATTTCCGCAAGGGATGTTCATTGTAGCATTTTAGAAAAACGTAATTTTGTTTTTAAAATGTAATGGTTGTTGAGTTTTTAAACAATTTATGTTGAATTATGGATGGGCGCTCAGTACACATTTTTTTTTTTTTTTTGGAGAGAACAAAGTAAGAATAATATTATATGCTTGAAGTAATCGAAAATCTTTTATTTAAAAAAATGAAATCAGTGTAAACATAAACAGTTCCACTTAAAACTTCGAAACAATCCAGCTTCAATTGTTCTTTTAACAATTTAGCTATTTAATGCATTTCCCCGTCGATCTCCCCCCCCCCCCTCTTCCCCCCACCCCCCCCAAGACGGCAGCTGGTGCGGCTTCACCGCTCACACCGTCCAAAAGCAGGCCCTAATGATGATGCCCACGAGCCGCTATCCCGGTACTCTAGTCTGAACACATGGTTTCCATTTTTGTGTGTCATGTACCTCTTTGATTGTTTGATGATGGCTATGGACCCTTTTCGATTGTCTGATGAAAGCTATGGACCCCTTCTTGAAAAAAATTTGTTTTTTTTAATATAATAACATAATTTTTTCTTTTAATGTCACATTAAAAATGTTACGTTATGTACATGGATCCCTTCATGGACACCCAATGGGGTCCGTGGACTACAGGTTCAGAAACCCTGGTCTAAACACAGATGCTATTGTTATTACTTTCTAAATGTGAAGGTTAATCGACTCTGGAATCTTCACTTTGTTGCGTGTGATGATTGCGGCAGTTTTGAATTCTATACCCTTTTACGCGAAAGGTTTATCTTACAACCTGACATTGTCAACATACTTCATTCTTTTCCTTTTCACGCCTTACGGAGCATAGGGTCACCACTACTGATGCTCTGACTGTGGTGGTTTCTGTAGGTTTTTGTTCTACGTGATGAGGTTGCCAGCCGCCATTGTACAACCTACATTAGTCGCCTCGTCCGAGATGTCTGAGGGAGACGTACGGTTAGTCTTTCTTTGCCTGATCAGAGACCCCCGGGAACTTCATAAGCGACCCTCATCCACGAACGTTTGCCTTACACCTTGACATTTTCAACACGCATCAGACAAGTTGTGCTAGCTCTAAATAATAGCAAATACACAAACAAATAAAGAAAAGAAAAGAGAGCAAAGAGAAGCATTTAAAAAAAAAACATACAATAATAAACACTATGACAAAGAACTAGAAAGAAAAGTACATTGTATAAAGTAGCACTGGATGAAGAAGAAGAAAAAAACGAAAGGTAAGATTTAGTATGTGTTATAAAAACGTGGGAGTAAGCAACTTAAAAACTGGGAATTAATAGTAAAGACAGCACGTATCAGAAAGAAGAAGAAGAAATTAATAAAATAAAAATGAGATATAGGAGCAGACAGAAAAACATCAGCCAATTTAATTTTCTCATTGTTCGCATAACAAATCCGACGCGATATTATTTCTGAATGTCTGTCAGCATTTAAACAAAATTGGGTTCCACCCATTACGTCTAATCTTCGACGTCGATAGCGCCTCCCCGTCTGTCGCTCAGTGGGAAAGTTCATAAGATAGACCCAGGTCTCTTGTTCAAGCCATTGACATTTCCTGTTCGAGTTTTAAATTTAACGCCAAGTTTTCGTTGCATTCTCCAGTCACTGGACGAAAATACCTCTTTACCAGAGCACCAAGACGAGATAACAGTTTCCTTACCTCGCCCAGACAAATGCAGTACTGTACTTTACTTTTCTTGTTGTGTTTACCTTCAACCGACCCACGGGAAACAAAATCCTGGGAAACAAATCTGGCCTGAGGCTAGACCGAAACGGAAGAACCACATTCAGAAGGGCTGGTCTTATATTTAGAATTACTAAATGGTTCGTTTCCGATTTCGTTCCTGGAGTATGGAACCACCGCGGCTATGGACACCTTTGCAGGAAGCCTGCACCAGTGAGTTCATATGCTCTTGTAGCTGTAGTTGCTGTATCTATATGTTCTACGTGATGAGGTTTTCATACTAGTCGCCTATAAGAACATACATAAGGAAGAAGTAGCCATATAAATTTATTTTTTTTAAGCTCTCATCAAAGACACTCTGGAACTACGTGGGGCTAGTAAACGGTTAAGTAAACCATATTCACCAAATCTTTAAGTACTGCAGAAAGAACCGAACATCAACAGTTGTAACCAAATCTTCACTCCCCACCATATTGTTTAAACCACTTTTATTTAACAGAATCGAACATCAACAGTTGTAACCAAATCTTCACTCCCCACCATATTGTTTAAACCACTTTTATTTAACAGAACCGAACATCAACAGTTGTAACCAAATCTTCACTCCCCACCATATTGTTTAAACCACTTTTATTTAACAGAACCGAACATCAACAGTTGTAACCAAATCTTCACTCCCCGCCATATTTTTTAAACCACTTTTATTTAACAGAACCGAACATCAACAGTTGTAACCAAATCTTCACTCCCCACCATATTTTTTAAACCACTTTTATTTAACAGAACCGAACATCAGCAGTTGTAACCAAATCTTCACTCCCCACCATATTTTTTAAACCACTTTTATTTAACAGAACCGAACATCAACAGTTGTAACCAAATCTTCACTCCCCACCATATTTTTTAAACCACTTTTATTTAATAGAACCGAACATCAACAGTTGTAACCAAATCTTCACTCCCCACCATATTTTTTAAACCACTTTTATTTAACAGAACCGAACATCAACAGTTGTAACCAAATCTTCACTCCCCACCATATTTTTTAAACCACTTTTATTTAACAGAACCGAACATCAGCAGTTGTAACCAAATCTTCACTCCCCACCATATTTTTTAAACCACTTTTATTTAACAGAACCGAACATCAACAGTTGTAACCAAATCTTCACTCCCCACCATATTTTTTAAACCACTTTTATTTAACAGAACCGAACATCAACAGTTGTAACCAAATCTTCACTCCCCACCATATTTTTTAAACCACTTTTATTTAACAGAACCGAACATCAACAGTTGTAACCACATCTTCACTCCCCATCATATTTTTTTAAGCCACTTTTATTTAACATCACCTGGCCTTTATATACTGAAGCACATTAAAAACGCACCACCTGTATAATCCAGGAACAGAGTGTGAAATGTAAATATAAGTGTGTACAAGTTTACATATTTGGAATCTTTATTCATTTTCCTATGAATCCATGCTGGTCATTAATTTGTACATTTGATTGTTATGAAATTCATTGCATTCTGTGCAGGCAAGGGAGAAAACCAAAAATACAAAAAAATGCACGTGCGTTATCCTGCTGGAGAAGCTGCAAGTCTGGATAAATTGTGAACGCAGGAGCAACCAGTGCATCCAGAACCTCATCTCGATATGTCACAGCATTAACATTTCCACGGAAGACGTGAAGAGGCAAGCGATGGTGAAAACTGAATCCTCCCCAAATGTGAATACTGCCACCTCGAAATCGGTTGACACAGCAATCTGCAAAGCGCTCTTCACACCGTCGCTAAATCCGCATACGTCCATCTGCAAAGGATATGTTGAATCTGTTCTCGTCTGTGAATAGGACAGCATTCCACTGCAGTCTAGTCCATCTGATATGTTGCTCTGCCCATTGCAGGTGCTGCTAACGATGTCTGTGAGTCAAGTTTGGCCCAACATAAGGTCGTCTTGCAGTAAGGCCTGTATCTCTGAGTCGTCGTATGACTGTCATTCGAGAGACTTGCTCATGTCTACCCACTATTGCTCTTGCTGTTTGACTTGCCGGGAGAGTACGATTCCTTAGGTGACTCAGCACAATATGACGATCTTGCGCAGGGGTAGTAACTCGTGGTTGGCCACTCCGAAGTCTATCCCGGGCACTGCCAGTGGTTCCGTAACGTTCATTGAGACGTACAATAGTGCTGTGGTGGCAATTCATCCTTCTGGCAATGGCCGGCGAGCTCATTCCGGTCTCCAACATACCAATGGCTCGTTGGCGGTCGTTTTCAGATAGTCGTGGCATTTCAAGCACATGTACTGGGTGTTTTGTCTCAACGGCCTTTTTATACCGAGTATACTGCCACAACGCGTACACATTTTCAGGGTCATAGCTGTTGAGAATCGTGTTGCACGTGTAACTTTCATCGTTTTCATGTAGTCTGTACACACACCCATGGGTTGAATCTTGCACTTTCCATTCCAGCAGCCATTCGCTCTCTACCTCATGGCAAACACGGGGAAAATCCATTCCCACACTTTTTTTTGCCAGCTTCTCGGCATCAGTATATATAATAGTGGTGCTTTTTTAATGTGCTTCAGTATATATTAGCCGCGCTTCAAATCTTTGACGCTCAACATGTCTTGTTCTGCTCATCGGAAAGAAGTGAAACTTTGTATACAGCTTTCTTCCTTTCTTTGTATATTTTAATGTCAAGATAATCCAGACCACAAGGTCTTTCATACTGGGACATGTCAACGTTTTTTTGTTTTTTTTTGTTTTTTTTTAAATCTGCCACGTTTTTACCGGCACTGACCCAGCCAACTTTATATAATAACTAAAAGAATTTAAAATAAGGTGAAAATAACATAATTAAAGTAGAGTTTTAAAATACTGGAAATAGTAAACTAGGAATGCAGATTCTGTTTTGTATTTAAAAAGGTCGGGCACCAAATGGTGAATGATAACTTGCCGATTAAATCGAACAACTAGGTTAGCGAATCGTTTGTTTTAAACACAGCTATTGTCACGTGATTTGGTTTTGGTTTAAGGACCATCTTCATTGCACACGGACTATTGCATAAGTGCTCCGATCTCCTCCCTTAGACCACACAAGGAGGATCTCAGCACAGTGCACACACTCCATAGCACCTCGGCCCCTGTTGTAACGATATTCTAAATACAATATCTAAATTAGAATATAACAAGATAGTGCATGGGGTCAAAAATAAGATAGAACTAGGGGTTTGGTAGAGAATTGGCGTCTTCACCCACGCCCCAGCGTATTAGTTTTGATAATGCCTTATGGCCGAATAAAAGGTACTCAATGATCCTAAGTGACCTTGAGATAAAACGTAACACTTTTTCCAAGTTCAAACAAATATTTGCCTTGAAGACAAAGTATATAGGAAAACGGGGGAAGAGAAGGATAGATGGCCCAATGCTAATTCGTCGCGCGTTGATTTCAAACTAAAAGCCAATAGCAACGCAGTGGCAAGACTTGCCTTGAGAGATTTTCAAAATACGATGTAAAAGTTAGAACATGTAGACAGCTGGGTCACGAAAACAGGCTTAGCTCTTATTGAGAATGACATAATTCTAACGTAATACGGATGATTCTCGTAAATAGGTTGAAAGTACATGGAAAAGAAGTGAACAGGGGGTAGTCTCTAGGAATAAACAACTAACATAGAAAAAAATATGGAATTCTGAACCAAGATACCTAGGGCCATAAAAATTATATATTCCTGTGCCTTGGGACTTTCTGAGCAAGAATATGTTATCAGTTACACAAATAGCCCACTAAATGACCAAATTATAGCCATAATACTATAGAGGATCCGACGGACTGTCGGGGAAAGTCATGCCTGCTTATTTTTTGTATGGCATATTTTTGAAAAACAACTTTGGGGAAAGAAGGTACGGGGAATTGGATTGGATAGTATTTAAAGCAAGGCGAAATATTATTGGCTGACCTAAAAATACAAATATAGTTGGTAGTAGTAACGCATAGTGGTTTGAGATTTTTTTTTAAAGTTCATTCAAAATAAAGAGATGCTTGGTCCCATTGGCCAAAGTCTTTTACATTATAGGAAAAGTAGGCTGCTCGCTGCCATTTTTTCAAAATATTCTGAGGAGCAAGCAACGATGAGCAGACTTGTGCTTTTTTTTAAATACTAATAACAGAAAGCAGTCTGGACAGGGGCAGTGCTGAAAGTGTGCCATATTCTATTGCCTGGTCATCGTACTTGTTTATATTTCATTGAATATGTGGTAAGATTGATTTTATTAACTTTTTAATTAAAAAAGGGTTGAGTGTAAGAAAAGGCCATGTAAAAAGATTGTAATTAGGTGGTTCCATGGCAGACTTAGGCATGGCCTAGATGTTGATCCATCATATAATGGACTATCCAAGAAGTTTAGAACTACAAGACTATATGATGGTCATACAGGAGCATTACACCTATCTTATTGCATGGAAAAGATTACTGCAGGAATGACAGAGGCGTAGCAGCCATTAGGGAAAAGAAAGGAAAATTGGTACAATTTGTTCCATCAAACTAGAGTGGAGAAGATAGGTTGGTCAGAGAGAGCTGACAAGTTCTTTTGTGTTGAATGTATTATTACATGTAAATTGGGAGGAATTAGTTTGATGTTAAGACAGAAACATAACTTTCATTTACAGGAGTTTCTGCTGGCACTTGTCTGGTGCTGGTAATTGCTGATTGAGAACTTCTGCACGATTTCGAAGAGTCTCTGGTACCTGCTTATAGTAAAGAAAATCAAGACCAGAGGAGACTGGGGAGTTTGGCCAAACCAACTACAATTGCTGTGATTCCAGGGTCCAGATAAGTCTTAATATCTGGCCTGGGACAACTTATCAGTGACTGTGAAAGATCTCCTGTGTATAAATAAACTTTCCTCCCAAAGAATAAAATAAACAATCATAGGTGAAACAAAAGAACTTTGGGATGATTAAAATCCCCAACCTGCCTCCAAGTAACAGTTAGTTAAAATAGATTAATTAACACCAATTGAAAATTTTGACAATGTACTTTGTACATATTGTCCTTTTTATGTAAATATCTATATATATATATATATATATATATATATATATATATATATATATATATATATATATATATATATATATATATGTAAATATATCTATCTATCTAATATGATTCTCATTTAGAGGTAGTCCTGACCAAAACAAATTTAGGTTCAGGATCAATAAAGATTAACAAAAGAAATTCTAATTATAAAATTTAACAACTGGAGTTAGTTGAGTCTATCATAGTACTTAATATATGTATGTGTATGTTTTTGTATTGAGGTTCTTTAACATCACTCTTACATTACCCTAGACACTAAACATAGCTCTCACTCATACTAGGCCAAAATATAACTTTGAGTGAGATCGTAGGTGGTATCAGCAAGGTTCTCTGAAATACAGCTATCAATTGTCTACATCAGGGACCTTCACAGATTGACCTCACTCAAGTACAACTTTACCATACACCAACCTTCTTAACATCAAAACCCACCACACCTGTGAGGATTGCAATGTATATGTACAAGAATCACACATTCTATAAATTTTGTGTGTGCTGGGTAGGTTTCCCAATTTTTAAATTTTCCGAGAGAAGGTGTCATTTAGCCTACTCTTTACGATTTCCAACTGACGAAGAATTTATAACGTGGGCAACTTGCACACTGGACCACCTATTTTTGGGCCGTTATCCGACAAGGCTAGTGTTATGAGTAAAATTCATAACATGTCGGTCGATACCAAATACGGCTCGACTATTGTACCATATTTGTTGATGACCGGTACCCTTGGTTACAGGAAGTACGTCATTGTCTTTTGGGCCGAGTAGCAAAAGTCTACGGTCGATGTTAGCAGAAGTGAAGGATCTTTCGGTCTTTTCTGTGTGTGTTTCAAGGTGGACGGACGCATGTGTGTCGAGCTCCTGGATGTTTTACTTTCCTACAGATTCCAAAAGTGTTCGACCTCTAGATCACCCATACACCTCCGTGGGTCGATGCTAGATTATTGTAAGAAAGGAATTCTGAATATTGTGCAAGTGAGTTGTGAACTGTAAATAAATCTGCATGAAAATGTCGAGGACATTGTTTCAGTAGCAGACTGTTGTGATAAAGTCTCTGTATTTCCCCTCCCGCTCAATTCTTCCATTTTCAAAATCTGGTAACGTATTATTACCACTTTTAAACCCACTATTATATTTGAAAAGTGTTAAGGACAAAGGTCAAACTTTCAGCTAAGAATTGGACGCAATATTTGAATATTTTTCTATTATAGTGGAAAAGGGTACCCATCCCTAAAACTGCAGGCACCCCGCCCTATTAGTTGTGAAGGCTGTAACTAAAAACTAACTAACGCATTCTTATGGTCTATTAATAGAAAGACCCTTAGCGACCGTTGTTAGGGCACAATTTTTTTTTCTCCTATCGCCAAGAATTAAAATTACTACATTGAAAAGTTTGCCATTGCCTATCGAAACAGTCCACTATTAGCGCTGGATTTGAATGTATGTACACTCAGATAGGAGTCTTCTTCACCAAACCACACACACACAGCTCGCGTTTCCTGTCTCTAGTTTTTTCTGACGAAATCCGAAAAGCGTGCAGAAAAAACCAACTTGTTACCCGTGTTGTAGAAGAGAGAAGGGACAAGGTGGAGTAAAAGAAAAAAAAAATCACGCCTAACTTGTAAACTGAAACTAACTGCAATTTGTGCAGGGCTGAGAAGGAGAGAAAAACTTAGATAATTATTTCTTCACAAATAAAGGAAGGGTACAGAAATAAAAGGATGTTTGAAAGGTTATATTGTTTATTAAAACACCATATTCTTTCTTTATAATAAATTATCTTACCTTAGATAAAAGTATGGTAGAATAAATAAAGAGAAAAATTTACAAAGATGAAAACGAAGATAATTAAATATATGAAACCATAATAGTTAGATAAAGGACAGTGGTCCGGTTACTAATCACTTTTCACCCTTTTTTTTCCCGTACGCCCGCTAATACTCGAGGCGAAATCTCAGGTTATTATTTATGTCTAACCTGACATTGATTTTACGTGAGTATCCCTTTTTTTTGTACAGAGACAGGTGTCCCTCGCCATTCAGGCAAATACTCTCCGATTTCGGAGGTACCCATTACAGCTGGGTCGGCTCAGGAGCCGCCAATCCCTGGTCGACGAAACTCCTTCAAATGTTCTCGCCAGGTCTCGAGTTAATCCAGTACAAATCCCGGTCGACGAAAAATCCTCAAATGCCGTCACCCGGGTTTGATCCTGGATCACCCGGTCGCCAGAGCGGTGTGGTAACCACTACGCTAGCGCGGCTCCTTACTTTTCACCTTTAAAATCGCACAAGTAATAACCAAGATATTGTAGAAATAAGGAATTCAGACGGACAGGCAGACACACTCAGAGACAGCTCAATTTTGAAAATAAATTTGGGTGTTACATTTTCAACGCGTATTGGAAGCAAGTCAAATTGGCTTGCCTCATTTTGATTGGGTATTGTTAGTATAGAGGGGAGAAATAAAACTAAAGAGTGGGCAAGCGTACGCTGCCACTTGAAGAATATTTGTGAACCTAGTAAGATTAAGAACAGTAACAAAGCCTTGTATGACCCATTGCCTTTGTGTCTGGACGGCGGCGATCACGAGTTGTGCCCATTGATAGCCAGTTAATCTTTACTAGTGTGTGAAATATTCATTGATTGCGGTAAGAGAAATTTTTATTGATATATTTTATTATATGTAGAGGCAAGCCTAGATAAGGCGCCCAAAACTTTTGTGTTGTGCGACATTGCCATAGGGAAAAGACTTACGACATCCAAGAAGCACATGCCTAAAGCAGTCTTAGAAGGAAGTGTAATTGGATTTGAATATTAACATAAAATAACAACATTACGACAGTAAGTCAACAGGCCACAGGCAGTCTTTTACAGTGTCACAGTGTTCTAATGACACATGATCACCTACTTAGCATGCTTGGAAAAGAAAATATTTACAGGTTACCAGAAGGAGAGTGTATGCCCCACCTGATTACATGGAAGAAGAAAGTAAACACTGGCAAAAACAGTCATACCAACTAAGGTGGATGAAATGGGTTGTCGTGAAGAGCTGACTCTCGTTGTTTTGGATGTATCATGTTTTAACTTGTGGAATCAGTATAAATATATTGTAAAAAAGGGACCATAACCTTCTCTTTCAGGGTTTTATATCATACCAAAGACCCAGAACTACTGGAGAGACATACTAGTGTGTGAGGTGGAAGCTGTTCTTTCTATTACAAGACACCTGCACCTGTACTTCCAGAAAGTGGGAGAGACTGGAGATTTTCATTGAAGATCTACATTTAAGCATTGTTCACTGTATCTAAGTTAAGTCCAGGTTATCTGGCACTTGATGACATATCCATGAACTGATTCCACTAAATAATAAAAACTTGTAAAAAGAGGGGATGATGAAGAAACCCCAACCCACCATCTAATACCCAGTGTTAATATAAGATAGTGGGGATATACACACACTTATTAGAGTTAGCAGTATCAGTAATAGACAGAATGTCTACTTTATGCCTTTAATTGATGCACTTAATCAAATGTATTTGATTGAATTGACAGTCCTGTTCCAGAAAAATTAGGTTCAGGACAATAAAAATTGTAAAAAATATTATTACCTAAATTTACCCACAGTCTTACTTACTTTGATATTAGTGTGTTATATTTGTGTTTGTTGAATTAACACATCCCTTCACCTGCATTACCCTAGACACTAGCCATATAAATTTTACATCATAACTATAAAATACGACACAGTGTGAGATCTGAGAGAGGTAGCGATAGGTTCCCCGAGAACACTTCCTCTTCATCAACTATTAGACTCAGGGTCCTACATGGCTTGACCTCACACTGTTGACACATATATCTACTATTTCTTGTCTTGATAACTTCTACAATCTCTCCGGCATTACATCGCCACAACTGTACAGCGACGCTAAGGATGGTCTAGTTGACGCCTTAAGCTATTACGCATATCTATATATATATGGAGCTACGTTATGTCAAATAAATTTGTCTGAAGTTCGTCCACACTGCCTTGGTAATAATATGAAGATTTGAAGTGGTTACGCTGTGCGTGTGGTCTACATTGCATATCCCTAATTGGACTTGGTTTGAGTCAATGAGATACTCAGCTAAATATATATTAAAAAGACCAGCCAATACAAATCACACCCCGTAACAGCTAGGCATCCTATTTCACTACCCAGAAGTTTTGACAGGGGGGGGGGGGGGGGGGGGGGGGGGGGGATAACACAATTAGGAACCACTGATTCTGGGAAAAAATGTCCATTAATCATATCCCCTATACTGGGAGCGAACCATATACCATTAGAATGAGCGGCAGACGCCATACCCCTGAGCCACTCCGACCTCCAACGCTCTTGTAAAAGTTTGACATTAAATATTTCAACTGTTCGAAGAGTATTTTATTCAAAGATAATTTTCACGTGAGGCAGGTGGCAATATACAGTTATTACTTCAAATCATAAACCAAGGAAATAAAATAAAAATAAAAACAAGTGCTAAAGATCTATTTTTAGCATTCCTACAAAAGCCAATAAGAAGAGAGAATAAATTAACCTACATTATTTTGCATAGAATAAAACTAGATGGTCACTTATTGTCTTCCCCTTTTTTCATCTTTCAACTCCCAAAGGAGTACATGCCTTCAACAAACCTTTGCCAAGTCTTCCTGTCCCGTGCCATCCGCTTACGGTCTTTCCATGTCTGCTTCATCTCCTTCATTCCTGTCTCCAGTTCTCTTCTCCGTGTGTTCTTTGGTCTTCCTCTGTTTCTCATACCCTGGGGATTCCCCATAACAGTGATTGTCAGATAATGCTATCAAAAAGGTTATGTCAGTGTGTGACCTCTCCCTCTCCAGCGCCTTCTTCTGATTTCTTATCCCACTGGCTCAGTTATCATTAATCAGCAATTCGTCATATCATTCACAAATTTATTTCAAGAAGCGACAGGCTTTCACAGATTGGTGCTTGCGCAGAATTGGATGAATGAAACGCTATGACCTTGAATGGATGATAACATGCCACGAAGACTCAGCATGAACTAGTTGACTACCTATGCTCCGCGTGGAGCGGAAGGTATTGATGGTGACATCGATACAACTTCTTAAGCTAATAACTGATCATTTTTATAAACATATTCATTCAACACTCAAGGAGCATAGGTCTTCAAAAAACGTTTACCAAGTCCTTTTGTCCTGTGCCATCAGCTCAAGGTTTTTCTCATCATTTTTTTTTCTGTCTCCAACTCTCTTCTCCGTGTGTTTTTCAGACTACCCTTGCTTCTCTTACTATGGGGACTACAGACCAAGGACTGACTTCTAATGCTATCAACAGTTGTCCTCAATGTGTGTCCTACCCATCTCCAGCATCTTCTTCTCATCTCTTGTTCCACAGGCACTTGTCTGGTTCTTGTCATCACTTCCACATTGGTGATCTTGTCATACCACTTCAATCTTTCTATCTGTGCAAGCATCCGTTTATGAAAGTCTGTATCTGTTTGCTGAGTGTTGATTTTGTTGTATTCCAAATTTCTTCTTCTTCCTCGTTCGTCCTGAAAAGGAAGTTGTGTCAGTATACAGCGGAACTGCGATATTTGTGCCTTTCGGCCGACACATCCGACTACAGCACGGCATTTTTAAGACCGGGTTTGCCTTCCTTCTTCGATCCCTACTCTCTCAGCCAGACTGCAGTGATGCAGCCTGTTTCCAGGACCACCACTTGGAGGTGGAGTAGGGTCTTGGTCAGCTCTGGTTCGCTGACCCTGACGCACGCAGTCAAGCTATGGGTCGCTGACTGCATTTATCACTTTTGCTGCATCTTCAGTCTCATTCCATATTTCAGAGCCATACAAAAGGACTGATTTGATATTTGAGTTGAAGATTCTTATTTCGGTGTTGGAACAGTTGCATTCACTTCAACAAATTACTTCGATTCTAATTTACCATAACAACTTGCTTTAATCATAACGTCAGCTTTTATTTTTTTTTTTCAATGAAGACGATTAAACGTAACGATAACCACATAACCCATGAAGATAAAGATGTTAGCGAAAGCGATACTTATGATAACATCAGTGCCCGCGTCTATTTTTCTCGTAATTGTAGTGTATTTCCGGACAAATCCGATATAACAGGACGGAAGAAAATTTATGGAACGCCTTTTTAACATTTATGAGAAACCTTCAGAAACGAACCCTATGCTTCCCTGTTTCTTTAGGCTTTCGAGAAAATGTCAAGTACGCAATAAACATATGTAACTTTGAAATATGAAACTTGACTTCGATGGAAAGAACGAATGTGTAAAACGTTAGTGCGATTAGGAGGGAGTGAGTGATGGTTTTGATATGAGACTCTTCGTGTAACGGGGCCCGTGACTACGATCTAACAGAGCCGACGGGAGGTCAGACCGAGCCGAGACCTTTATCTGAAGTGTTTAGTACTTCGATAGGACATTTCACACACATTTTAAGTGTCTCGTAAATAAACTTTCGCCATTTTCTGTGATACCATATACTCTTTACTTATGAATTTGGCAGGCAGAGTGTGGGGAAGAGAGGAAAGATAGACAAGTGGGCATGATGAAGTCAATAAAGAAGATCTAAAAAAGAAGAGACCGAAGAAAGAAAGGACGAAAGAAAGAAAGAAAGAAAGAAAGAAAGAAAGAAGGAAAGAAAGAAAGAAAGAATAATACGAGTGGTAGAAACAGAATTAAGTCAGGAATTAGTTCAGGGATGATAAATAAATAGAAAAAAGAATTAATGAAAATAGCAGGTATCGTATCTGTATACTGGTGCAACTACAAACAGTAGTTGTCGCTGGGGATGGCTTATAGAATGTTATCAAGAAGGTCTCCAGAAACTGGCTCGTTAAGAAAGAAAGACACCTATTCGAGATAAGGACAAGAAGAAGAGAAGGCAAAAGCTCCCCATTAGATAGTGTTTTCTAATAATTTATGGAAAGTGTTCTTTTTCCCTACGACCTAAGATTGATTGTTTGATTGACTGTTTGATTGGTGATTGATTGATTGAGTGGACAGTTGGATGAACAGACATACCGGGACGGACAGGCAGACTGACATACATACAGAAAAAGAAACATACAGGCAGGCAGACAGACTGACAAACGGAAAACGCAGGCAGACAGGCAGACAGTCGGACAGACATATTTTTTTTTTAAATACACATTTTAAAATACTGTCATCACAGTTTTCTCCTCTGGACTTTTCCTCCTAGCTCTTCCATACTATGGACCGCGGTAGCACAGTGGTTAGTGCACTGGCTTCCTGACTCGGTGGTCCATGGTTCGATCCCCATTTAAGGTGGGAATTTTTAGACTGCAAACGGCTCCGGGGTCGACCCAGCCTCAAAAATTGGATACCAGAACAACTCTGGGAAGGTTAAGGCGGCCGGCGTGATGCTGACCACATCACCCCTAGTGTGCCGATGGTCAAGAAAATATGGGTCTAACACCATATTCCCAATATGCCTCAATGGGCGTGTAACGGGATCCTCCCTCTCCTTTCTTCCTTACTATGCTAAATACCCGAAGTCCGTGCAATACTAATTATAAAAATAGCCATGGTAATGAATGTCACGTCATATCGAATTAGGTTTTTTTTCGGATACCTCAAACTGTCACTTTCATCATACACACGTACGAGGTAAAATATCTACTGATAGTAAAGACACGCGTAATTTAGACGCGTAGTAGTGATAGTCAAACAAAAATTTACGTCCTTTTCAGACTGAGAAATCATCATCATCATCTGTCTTTACGCTCCTCAAGTAGCATGGAGCAACCACTCCCGGAAGCCTGCACAAAGTAGTCACATAGTTTTACATGACGAAGTTGCCAGACCCATACACAACCTCAGATTAGTCGCCTCGTACGATATGCCTGATGGTGACAGCGTTCTATTTTTTTTAATTGTCTCTTCAGAGACACGTGGTAATTACACGGGGAAGATTGACGTATAAAAACATTCAATTATTTTCCTTACTAAATGTGACTTTGTGGATCACCCCCATACTCAGAATTGTAGAGATCACACCAAATCTTTATGCACTTATGAAAACGGGGTGGGGAAGAAACAATTCACATCATCGCCGGTGGAACTTATGATCGACTTATACTGGGAGTTCCTGGTCAAAACTAGAGAAAGTCTTCTTAACTCCAACAAAAATAAACTTATCAACAATACAGCTGCCAGGTTCATATGTATAATTCACATTTAAGCGCAATGCATCCATGTTTCAAGCAGCCACCCGTCGTTAAGCCAATATTTGTCATGTAATTTTATGACATGCAGAGTAAACCACACCCCGGACGATTCATACGTGTCATCTCGTTGAGTCTCACACTTTTATATTTGCATCCCCAACTCTACATTTGCCGATGATCTTGTCTGGGTAGGCAATCTTGGCGGAATGTATTACACCAGGAAATGGCATCTTGATGTCACTATTGGTTTCCTCTTCTGAGATAGTGGTTATCATTTCTTCCGTTCTTCAAGTCCAAAAACCCTGTTGCAAAACGTTCAAAGCGGTCTAAAATGGCGTCCATGGTATCGTTAGCAGGTAGTGATCACTTCTAATCTCTGGCCCTCTCCAGACTCTAGCATCCCGCACATACTTGAATGAGCTCTTCCTAACAATGGCGTACTCGATGACTGATTTCTCATTCTTTACTGTTCACGTCTGGTGTGTGCGCTTATCGGAGAACTTCGTGCTTGTAATCACAAGGTTTTGCTCAGTGCAGAATCTAAGGAGGCGCTTTCCGTTACCACTAAGTGCATCTTCTCCATATCTTCCAAAAATAACCGTAGACTGGACAGGAACTAGGCCAAAATGAATACAACCAATCGTCCCAAGGTAGAAGAAGTAAACAAACAAAAAAAAATGGTTATAATTTTGGTTGTCAAGAACCAATGTTCTGAAAGTTAAAAAAAAAACAAGCCGCTATCAGTAGGTAATGCTTACTTACCAATGCGGCAGTAAGTAAAGTAGGTGGTTACTCACTTACTATCCACTATGTATGCATTTTAGTGTCTTATATTTGTGTGCGTGTTTATGAAAGTTCTGATGATGAAAAATGAAAGCAGATGGACATTAAGTTTCACTTAATCATAAATTACTATGGTTATTTTTAAAAAAGGCAGACACTAAAAAAAACAAGCATTTGTGCTTTCTTTTCTTGGATTCTAATTACGAGTTTTACCATATAACCCAGGCGGGTCTTTCTTTTGTTGGATTCTAATTACGAGATGTTACCATATAACCCAAGCGGGTCTTTCTTTTATCAAAACAAAACCAGACAGCCACCGAAAATAAAAACATTTCTTTTTTATCTCTTCTCGGCTTCTCGTCACAGTCCTGGTTTTTTCCTAGATCCTACCCGCCGTAATAGAAGATAACCAGGGCAATATGAGGTTGTGCATGTACATCAAGATATAGAAACTACACTGCATAAGTACTAACTGAGGGGAAAAATTGTAACAGATATAATGGAGCAAAAGATAAAAATAATAACCCTACCACCTATAACTACAAAAAAAAAACACAAAAAAAACTGGTCTTTCTTTTGTCCTACATCTAATCTACAAAAAATCAGAGCGCCACCGAGAACGACTACATTTTTGTTTTATCTTTCTTGCATTCTTGACAGTCCTGATGTTTTTTTGTTTTTCTAAATCCCTCCCGCTGTAATAGAAAATATCAGGGGGCGCGATATGAGGTTGTGGACTGCGCTGGCAACCTCACAACGTAAAAAAATTAGGATACAGAAACTACCTAGCATTAGTACTACTAATAGGGGACGTTAGACGCAGATGAATGCAGTCAGCGACCAATAGCTTGACTGCTTGCGTCAGGGTCAGCGAGCAATAGATGACCAAGACCCTACTCTACCTCCAAGTGGTGGTGAAATAGTAAGAATTAAGTACTAATAGAGAAAACAATTAAGTGAAACTGATATGATGGGAAAAAGATAAAGACAATGACATTTTCATAATGAAAGTATTATTATTTTATTTATTAATGTTTTGAGACGGACAGACAGATAGGGCGGAAAAATGGGAACAGTTTTCAGTTCATCAATGCTGCGACAATTTTAATAAAGCCGTAATGCGAATTTCCAGGACAACCGCGTATGAATTTGTCTATGACTCACTTCCGTATGTTGATACGGTAGTTAACCATGTTATGAAAGAGGTTAGTTAGCAAAGAAGCTTATTACTTACATTAGAAAGAAGCGATCTACTTTATTTGAACATATTATGAGAAGAAAGAGGCTGGAGTGTTTGAAGCCAACAGAAAATATTGAAAGAGTAGAAAGGCAAAGAGAGAGGGTTCTGGACAGTCTGACATCATGAAATAGAAAGAGGTCTACCTCAACAGTGATAAACTTTATTGGAGACAGGACGTTGTTGAGATACAAGATCACATATGCTAGTATTTATATCAGGGCTTAGAGGCTATAGTTATCTGTTAGATTTTTTCTTTTAATTAAAAAAATATCGCTTTCAACCCTTACTGGGTTATAATTAGAATATTTAGTGTGGTTAGTTCGAAATAGTAATTCTGATATCAAAATATGGCACCATCAGTTCACTACAGTTCAAATAGAGTAAATCAAAAATGCAAAATTGTTGTATGCCCTCCCCTTTGTAATAAAACACAAAGCAAACAAATAAAAAACTTCACATCTGTAGCAGTTAGATCGGTATCTATGTTGTGTCCTAGAATTGGCATTGGAATGAAATTGGAGCTAAATCTAGCTGGGGGATTAAAGATGAGGATTGGTGTTATTAAATGAGGTTAGGATAAGGGTTTTAAGGAAGGATTAGCTGGTGAGATTTGCTTAAATGTTAGGATGAAATTATTAGGATGGAATTATTATTGAGTTTAAAGTAGCAATGTAGTTAGGATTTGGAGTTATGGCTAGTGTGATGGACGAACTCGGCTGACCCTGAACTTTGTTGTAATTCTTGTAAAACGGGATTTCTTTCACGTGGATTCATTAGCTATGCAACTGTTCCACACAGAAGGCGAACACGTTTGCTGATTGATATGCGGAAAGTGTACCTATCGTTCATTCTGGTCATCGCATTGATTTAAGGAGAGATTAAATCACGCCCACTAACATCTCTTGAACAATCATAGGCAGTTATTTTCATTAACTTGGCCGGGGGGGGGGGGGGGGGGGGGGGGGGGGCGTCGCCAGAATCAAACAGGTACAGCGACCACGATCAAAGAGACAGACCGAGGGATTTTAGGGGAGACTATCGGCGTTATCAAAGACAGTAGTGGTCCCTGATACGAGACGCAGTTGCTTGCCGCTAATTTCGCGTCTCGGTGTCAATCGAGGAACCGAGCGAACGGGGAAAGCGAACGGGTAGCAGCGAACGGAGATACGAAGACCAGGGGGCGGTTTCTTCTCTTGATTTGGCGGTCAGATCCCCAAAAGTTCGTGAGATCAAATAAGCTGTCAAGTTTATCATGTCCCACTCAACTTTCATTCCATTTTAGCTAAATAGACCATCAAGACTAGACACGTTATCATTCGCTGGCCAGAACTTGATAGTAGCACTAGCGATATTTGAAATCTTGCTAGATTATCCCAGGGATTTTCATTTTATTTGCAGTGAATTCTATTTCTGTGCAAAGCGAGTGATCGTAACCTGTGCGATCCCAGCATTAAGAAAGCAATAAAGAAATCAATCTAAGCAAGGCAAAGCATAAACAGTGTGTAGAGTTCCCCTGACGCCGAACTTGTTGAGACTGTGTAAATTTTTAATCTTTGAGGCGATTCTATGTTTGGAATTCCGCTATCTAACTTATAGCAAAGAAAGCACACCCAAAGACAAATTTAACGCACCATCAAACAACTTAAGTCGTAACGGGAAGAAGAACACTGGCCCGAGCTTTGTTAGTTTACTGACACAGAGAGATAATTCATAATTTCCTGAACAGTGATGTGACTAGTTTTCTCACTGGACTTAAACCATACCTCACGGATAAAGTGTACCAGCATGCGTAAGAATTTTATTATCAGCGGCATAGTCAAATAGACCACACCATCCTCACCCCGGTATCAGAGACCGTGCCCTCCCATAGAAACTGTTATTAAGAAAAGAGACACAACTACAGATTCATTTTCCAGCGATTACGGGATCCTTTTATGTGCTGACCGCCTACCCGCTAATCTGGGGCTAGAACTTGAACAAACACTCATACATTTAGTTTGAGGTGTAACTGCTGTTGTGTTATTCTATGGAGTGCAAGATTTTTTCACAATCGGTAAGTGAGAGCAAGATGAGTGAAGGCCTTTGCTAGCGCGTGTATGAATGACAGGAAATTAATTCTTTTGTGTGAACATTTTGTTAACTTGCTTACCTGGTAATATATATCTTTTCTGTATACCCTACATTGTTCCTTTAAGTGGGATAGTTGATAATTTGTTAACTATGTTTAAAACCCCCTCCTTTTCATTTGCTTAGTAAAGGGAAGAACAATTGGGAAGAACAGTTTTTTTTTTCTATCACCTATACCTAACTTTGTAACACCTCTTTCAGAGTAATTAACTTCACTGTTAGGTTAACGTACCCGTGTTCCTGATATTATCTATCTCTGGACTGGGTTTATCTTTATCTAATAAGCGGGAAGGGCTTAGTCGATACCAATCTTCTTCACCCCTCCCAAACTTGTTATTTGCATTTGTGTACTTATGATAATTTATGTAATACCTGATATTTGTTAGTAATTGATGTTTAAAGTGAATAAAATCACATAAACTCATTTAGTTCTGTGTGTTGGATATACCCAAAGCCCAACATTTCCCCTATTCGTTTAATATAGTTTGTATCTACATCGTCTGTGTGTGTGGAAAACACCAAATCGGTGTGAGCGCAGATGAGTGTCTGGAAAACTGGCAAATAATTGTTTGACCAGGAGAGCGGAAGAGAAGATTGAGAGAAGCGATTTGTCGTAACTAAGTCTGTCTTTACTCTCCTCCAGCACGCTGTGAAGCAACTATTTAATATCTACATTTTCTATCACTGAGCTTTCCATCATCATTTTCCACTCTAAACCGGACCACTATTTCTACGACTCTTTTCTCTCAAAATAAATTTACGACAGCTAGTATTAAGGGCGAGATTATAATTAGGTAAATCCAAGATTTTTCCTCTAGGATAATATGAGGTAATTCATAGTTGCACCTTCATTATACACGTACAACAACAGTGTGGATTTGTAGAAGGTAAAGGCGCAAACAATGCCAAATGTATTATAAGAACGTTAATAGAAAGAGCCATAGTCGTGAAAACAAATCTGTACTTGTGCTTTACAGATTACTCTATGGCAATTGACAAAGTGAACATGAGGAAATAATCAAAACGTTAGAAAGCATATCAACATTGATGGTAAAGACTTGAGGATAATAAAGAACATGTACTGGCAACCAACAGCAGTTGTAATAATTAGCAGCCAAATAGGAACGTTTCAGTAAGTAAAAAATATAAACAACTGTACATAATATAAACAACTTGAGATGCAACTTGAGACAGAAGTAATGGTCGTCTCAAAGACAAGGGCTTCCCCAGAATGCACAATCAATGTAAATGGAGCAGTTTTAAAATAGGTCAATAAATTCAAATACCTGGGCACATTAATAACAACGGATAGAAGATGATGAAGAGGATAACAGCTCAGGCAAAAGTAGCATTCTATAAAATGAATAGTATTTTATGCAACAATTCTTTGGTTATTGGAAGTAAGAAAGAGAGCTATTCAGTGTTATATAGAACAATCCTGACGTATGGGAGTGAGTCATGGACAATTAGTAAACAAATATGAAAGGCACCAGAGGCCACACAGATGTGTTTAAAAATACCATGGACAGACAAAAAGAGTAATGAGGATGTCCTGAAAGAGGCCAATGCACAAAAGAAACTTATTTCACAAGTTAGAAAGAAGCAATCCACTTTTTTTGGGCATGTTATGAGAAGAGGAAAGCTGGAATATATCGTAACAACAGGTAAGATTGAGGGGAAAAAGAGATAGAGGAAGATAAAGAGAGCAAATACTGAACAGTTTGACATCATCGCATTGAAAGAAGTCAATAGTTGAATAGATAAATTGTACTAGAAACAGGAAGTTGTGGAGAGACATGATCTACGCCACCAGCCATGGTATTTAAAGAAGAAGACGAAGAAAGTATTGAAACCTGTGGACTTGTTTCAAAAGTTCCATTAATTTTTATTCAGTATCCTCTAGCATTCTGTTTCTTAAAGATGCCCATTACTTCTGCCCTCTTGATAAATTACGCAAAAGCCGTTATATGCAAACAATTAACAAAGGTTAACAACCAAGAAAACTTAAGGAGTAGCACCCTTTATGCCCAAGAAATATCAAAGATAGGTGTTAAAGCTTACACTAAAACTTTTTTTTTTTTTTTTTGAGTTCGTGACAAATTTGCGCGTTGAAAGCAACAGACTAAAGTGAAACTCTCTTCGGTGCAAGATAAGAAGGTTGGCGATTGACATCTTAAACACCAGACTTGAGCAAAAGTACAACGGAATATACTCGAAGTTTGCTCCATAAGAGAAACCAAAAAAAAAAAATCACACAAAGCTACTGCAATAAAACACCTAAATTAAGAGCGATGCACCAAGAAAGAACGCATATCTCTCTGGATTAAAACCAGGTTGAAATCTCAAGATACGGCAAATCTGACACGGACGATGCCCCACTACGTGCATAGATTAACAAAGGCCGGCCGATCCGAGTTCTGGCACTGTCATAATTCTATCTGAAACCGTCAGATGTTGTATCACTGAACCGGCAAACCGAGGAGAAAACTCTTGGGCGGAAACAATGCCGACCCCTCACTGCGGGACAGATAACCGCACTGAGGTTGCGTCAAAAAGAATTTTACAGGGAACGGAAATACGGAAATAATCTGACCAGCCCAGGAAGGAGCGGTTTTAAAACTTGTAAGAAATAAGATAACACAAGGAGTACGTGAGGTTTGACGTTCGAAGTTCATACCTTTAGTACTTGCTCGTGCGAAACGGTAACTCATTTTTAACAAGCACTGCGAGGGGGGAAATGATTCACAAATAGGAATATTGCAATCAAAGACATAATTTTTCTAGCAATGAAATTTTTAACTTGGTAATTCGCGGCATGAGCAGCCTGTTATCTTATATAATGTCTCTCTTCGTATTAAAAAAAAAAAAACAAATTGGTAATGAGTCAGTTTCACAATTAACCGATGCACATTAATTACCCTTCGTCAGTAAGAGTCATAAATAGGATACAGAGATGAAAAATGTAGACATATGTAACTGTCTTTTTCTCTTGTTGGGGTGATCACTGGCCCAAGACAGTATACATGTTGTTAGATGTGTAGTGCGAGCGTATGATGAACTGAGTGTGGGTGCGAATGAAGGCGCGAATGTGTTTAGGCTCGTATATATGTAGACACTGCAACCCCTACACTCACATGCAGTAGTCAAGGATGCTTGAACACTGCAGGCACGTTTCAAAACATTTATTGACGATAACACACATAGTAGCATCAACAGGAACAGTCATTGTAAACAAGGTCATGCTGACCGGAAATCGATAGGTATACATTAGGCATTCAACAAGCTGGTAAAAATTCCAATATTCGTGCATGGTCAATAATAATGTTATTCAATGACAGTTCAAAATGCCGCCTGATCTCTCTGACTAAACGCGTCAGATACCTTAATCACCTTGACACATAGGTACAACTTGGCATTCCCCGCCAATTGCACATTATCAGGCTGTAGTATAATAGCCGAAAACACAGGCCTCGTTCTGACGTCGGCCGTGTACTGCTGATAAGCAGGTTACCATCAACCCTGCAGTAATGCGTATGTGGACATAAATATGCCGCCAATCTGCGGCTCCCACAATATATCTTCGTCACTGGATTTCTGGATGGTATGAAGACTAATAGTCTTGGATGGCTACCTTGAGCACAACATATATGTTCTGTAATGGATGACCGGTGAGTTGCAGTTCACAGACTAGGTAATCTTCTAACATGTTCTGCCACCGAAAGCGTAATAATGGAAAAAGTCGGTATTACCTGTAACCGAGTCCACAGAACCTAACAAGGAACTCTGCTGGCATTCCAACGCACAGAGATTCACTGGGGAAAACTGCCATCGCAGTCACTTCGAAGATTTTCCCCGAAAAAACACAATGGACTCTCGTCCCTTCAGAAACCAGGACACTTCACGGCTCGCCGGAAGTCTAACTCAACTCCCGCTTAAAAAACCCTGCCTATGGGCATACGCCAGAACTGTCTACCTTTGACCCTAAAGGTCAAACACAATGAATGAATAAACAAGGGAAGACAACCCCTAATCAACCTGACATCGCAGGTAAAAACACAATTATTCTTATGATAAAAACATAAGCAAATAACTTGACAGATGACTCCGTCAAAAATGACAACAACAACATATTTAGAGAAAAAGATGAAAGACACTGCAAACACGTTTAAAAACAGATGAACAAGAAACCAAAAAAAAAAAAAAACGATAAGTTGAGTAACGTTGAAAGGTGGCAAAAGAAGAAAGACGAAATATGAAATAGGGCACAGGAGATATGAAAAGTAACACTTATTAAACAAGTGAAAATACAGAACTAGAAAACAATGAAATATTTACGCAAAGAATCTGACAAACAAATACGAAAAATACAAGAAAAATAAACAAACATCAAGTGACCATGTTATTTGTGACCAAGTCGGAAATGGCCTCTTTTAAGTCATCCTTTTTTTTGTCAAGCGTGTAATATTAACTATTATTATTATTATTTTTATTGTTTAACTCCTTATATTTCGTCTGTTCTATTTGTGGCTCAACACTGTCACTTCCGTGATCCTTTAAAACAATTTACTGTACATTCATGACTTATTTTCAAAAAAATTAGACGAAATATGGCGAGATGAGTAATCATGAAACTAAAAAAAATGTGACAAAATGATGTTCGTTCATTTGCCTTTTAATTCTTTTATTCCTACTAATTTAATTATTATATTAGTTTGTTTTCTATTTTCTTCCTTAAAAATATTGTCACAGCATAATTTCACTCCCCGACTCTTTTTCTTGACAAAATTCAGACCAAGCCCCTCTTCTTTATTTCCGTGTTTTCTATATCGATTGCCATACACTTGATGCTTTAGTCTTTACGAACATGGAAGTCCTATTTATTTTATCAGTATGTAGTTTTTGAAACATTTTATTCTTGTATATTTCAATGTTGTGTTTAATATTCAAATTTAAGCCACCTTAAGGTAAAGAGCGTTTGCTATGTCACACCAGTCAATCCATCATTACCCTTCATAGGCCTTCAACAAATATGTGTCAAGTCTTCCTGCCCCGTGCCATCAGTTCAATGTCTTTCTTTTACTTTTTCATCACTTTAACTGCTGTCTCCAGTTCTCTTCTCCATTTGTTTCTTGTTCTACTTCTGCTTCTCTTACCCTGAGGACTCCAGAACAAGGACTTCCTTGTAAAGCTATCAACATGTTTCCTCAATGTGTGACCTATAAATCGCCAGCGTCTTATTCATATCTTTTTTTCCACTGGTACTTGTCTGGTTCTTATCATCTGTTCCATATCGGTGATTTTGTCTTTGTTGTGTTAGTCGTGGAGTTTGAGGCATTCCATTCATTCTTAACCCTCTACTCCCAAAGGAGCATAGGCCTTCAACAAACATTGCCAAGTCCTCCTGTCACGTGCCATCATCTCAAGTTCTTTCCACGTTCTCCTCATCATTTTCACCTCTGTTTCCAGCTCTCTTCTCCATTTGCTTCTTGGTCTACCTCTGCCTCTCTTGCCCTGGGGATTCCAGAACAAGGACTGCCTTGTAATGCTATCAACAGGCTTCCTCAGTGTGTGTCCTATCCATCGCCATCATCTTCTTCTCATCTCTTGTTCCACTGGCACTTGTCTGGTTCTTGTCCTCAGCTCCACGTTGGTAACCTTGTCATACCATTTTAATCCCTCTATTCTACGCAAGCACCCATTTATGAAAGTCTAGCTTTCTGGTTGTTGACTTTGTTGTTCTCCATTTTTCAGAGACATACAATAGGACTGACTTCACATTTGAGTTGAAGATTCTTATTTTCGTGTTGGATCCGATTTCTCTTGATCTCCATATATTTCCCAATGCAATGAAAGCTCCTCTTGCTTTTTTATATTCTTATTTTGATATCACTGTCTGTCCCTTCAACTTTGTCTATATTGCTGCCAAGATATGTGTACGATTCTACATCTTGTATTGGTGTTTCTTCAAGTTCAACCCTGTAATCCTTACCTGCATTTATTCTCATTATTTTTGTCTTTTCCCTGTGTATTTTCAGACCCAATTGCTGTGACCTCTCATCGAGTGTTTTCAATTTGTCGTGCATCTGATTACGGTTATGGGACAGAAGAGCCAAATCATCAGCAAACTCCAGATCATCCAACTGCTTAGTCAGTCCACTGGATTCTATTTCTGTTGTGTGTTGTCGATGTTTTGAGGTATTCTATGAGGAAGATTAAACTGTTTTCAAGATCACCCCCACTTCAGTCCTGCGACAAACAGGATTTGAACGGAGTGACTTTATGTTAAGAGCATCCTGGTGGTCCCGGCTACTGAAACCTGTGGATATAGACCATCTGAGAGGTGTCATAAATTGTTCGTTAAAATCTTTCACCATGTCATTTACCAGTGTCTCTACTGTATGTTCTGCTGCAACTTTTGGTGTATAACTATATATATATATACTTAAAAAGTTTGAAGGAATATGTGATCCCTTATTAAGAGATAAAATTGTTTCGTCAGTAAACCAGGATATTGTATCATTCTTACAAGAACGTAATCCGACGAGTATCGAGGAAATGGAAAAATTAGGGCAACAATTTTCCGTTGCTCATCCAAACGTGTCTTTGAGCAGAACAAAAGTCTTGGGCTCATTACCGCATGTGCTGCTACGCGCGGGAGATCGCGCACTCGGAGCTTGGACATAATCATAGAGAAAATGACCACACATCTTATAGGGGTAAATATAATTTTAAGCATAATCGTTCACCTTCACGAGGTAGAGACAGGCATATGTTCAACAATTATAACAATAACCCATGGTATCGAAATAACCAGTATTCACACAACAAATATACTGACAATCAGAACTCGTCACCGCGTGGTGGCCATAATGTCAGGGACAAAAATGGACATTCTCAATCAGACCATTTTTCAGATCACAGAAGATCTCACTTCGTTAGAACTCAGAATAGAGCACGCTCACAAGCCTATGCTTGTCAGACGGAAGGTACACATTTCAGTAATGACATTCATTCAACCAATAATCACGCCAATGCGTGTAACGTCGATTTAGAAAATTGTATTAATGGTACAGAATGTAAGATGTTATATCAACATGGAGCTACACCACGGCTAAAATGTGGACATGCATTACCAGTGTTGTCGTCTTATGATGGTGTTGGTACTCTCACTATACATAATGAGTTTTTGTTTAAAACTCCAATTAAAGTTCTGAGGGACACGGGGCGTACGACGGTCGGGATAAAAAGGTCTTTAATCCATCCTTCTTGTTTTACTGGAACGTCGGTGAAATGCATAACGTTTGGAGGCACGGTAGAGATATATACTATGGTCGATGTAACAATAACCACGCCATTCTTTACTGGGAAAGTTCGAGTATGTAGCCTCGATCAGCCCTGCTGTGACTTGATCTTAGGAAATATACAGGGTGTAAAAGAGTGTTCTTCTGATATATTTCTGCATGGGAGAGAGAATATCTTTCTTTATCCAATGCTGTGACTACTAGAGCACAACTGGTTGCAGAAGCAAATGAACTTAATGATAAAAATAATATCCCACACGTGACAACAAGTCATTACATAGATACAAATTAATTCATTAACCAACAAAAACAGGACTCTTCTTTCGGGCACATATTCTCATTAGCTACTGCTAAAACTATTACACATACAAATAACGCTAGACATTGGTATCAATTTCATGACAATATTTTGATACGTTGTTTTGATAATTATTCTTCATTACTCAGTCAAATTGTGGTACCTATGTCATTTCTATCACTAGTTTTGTCTAATGCACATGACGTTTCTTTTGCGGGTCATATGGGAATTTCCCGCACAGCTTATAGATTGCTGGCACATTTTTTGGGGACAGGGGTTCATAAAGACGTCGCAATGTTTTGTAAATCATGCACTGTTTGTCAGGGATTTGCACGTAAGGGTGCGCATCAGTTGGCACCCCTACAGACCCCAGATATCTATGTGCGACTTTTTTATAAGATGGCTGAAGACATAATCGGACCTCTAAAGGTGTTATCATATAGAGGATTCCGTTTCATCTTAACTTGTATCGACCTTTGTCCCAGTAACAACGATGTTTCCTCATGATTGGGACCGATTGATATCAGCGGTTCTTTTTGCTTATAGAGAAGTTTCTAATCCTCAAACCGGGTTCTCACCTTTTCAATTAGTTTTCGGAGCTAATCGAATAGGACCAATGTCTATCTTGCATGATTTTGTGATAGAAAAAGTTGCTAACACCGTTAGAAATCTAGTCACCAATATGTCACAGATCCATGCCAATGCATTGTGGACGCGTGTGAGATCGCGACTGAAGCATCAGAATTAACAAAATATAAGACTCGGTCACGTATTAATCGTGATAGACGATTAACAGCATTATCGATTAACGATGAAGTTTTTGTTCTCTTGCTACTCAAAGCAGATCATTTGTTGGTTACGTGGCAAGGTCCTTTTAAAGTCGTGGGTAAGAAAACCGACATGGATTACATCATCGACATTAGGGGGAAAAGAAAAACGTTCCTCACTAACATGTTACAACCTTACATTTCTCGACCTATTCCACTCAAAATTATTTGTAAATCTATCACAAATCAATCACCTCATCTAGCATCTATTGCTTTAGTTGATAAAGTATCAACCAGTTTCGCGGATGCACTGCTTGACTGTCCTATGGTACTTATCCAAGCTTCTGAAACTTGGAAGGATGTAATCATTTGTAACGATTTGCCGTCAGATCAGAAGAATCAGATTCTCAATCTTTTGAAATCTTTTGAAGATGTGTTGTCTGATCTGCTTGGGCGAATAAATATTATTTCTCACGAAATAAAATTATCGGATCCCACTCCGATTAAGTTACCACCGTATACAATTCCTTTGCATATCAGAGAGCAGGTTGATAGCGAGGTTTACAATATGTTGAAAATGGGTATAGTCTCTCCATCAGATTCTCCATTTTGTTTTCCGAAAGAAAGACAAATCAATTCGAATATGCATTGATTACCGTCGACCAAATAAAGTCACGATATCGGATTCGGAACCGATGCCTTTGTTGGAGGACTTGCTACCTCGTTTAGCTTCCGCTACTTTCTTAAGCAAATTCGATTTGTCAAAAGAGTTTTGGCAGACCCCTTTGACCGAAGAATGTAAACCGTTGACAGTGTTTGCAACATCTAAAGGTTTGTTCCAATACAATGTCATGTGTTTTGGACTCAAAAATGCTCCTGCAACTTTTGTACGGATGATGCGTCGAGTATTTGGGAGCCGTACTGATCTTATATCTTATATAGATGACATATGCATGTTTCATGACACGTGGGAAGAGCATGTGGATGGTGTACAATCTTTACAACAGACACTTACGAGTGCCTTAAAACATACCTTTCTGTTCATCTAATATTTATTTACTGTCTACAGGCCTCGGGTTTCCCTTCCTTACGTGTTATAAACAGTGTGGTTGCTGTGTTTTGGCTGTGTATCAACTTGCGTTCCAGTGGGAACCCATTACGTAGTGGTGCCTTTATAAAGTATGTGAATGATATAATGAATGGATACTCCTGAAATAGGATTAATCCTGTCAGGATGATTTATGGATCAATATATGCGAACGGATATGTATGCTACACGTGCATTAAAGAAAAATGAGTTTGTTTATAAAGGGAAACGAACTTAATTCCGTGTCATTGGTTGGGCCAGTTACAGAGCCCGTATTTATGTTGTTGGATTTCGTGAGAACGCACATAATCGTTAGGAGATTTCACCCTAGACGTAATAGAGCGACGAGCAGTAATATATAACAACAGAACGAGCAATCAAGTACAAACTAACATAATGAGTGCAGATTTCGAGTAAGGACATGGGAAGCTATTTACCTGAAATAATAATAAAAATAACAAAAAATGTGGTTGGAGCGTCCCACCACAGATATGGGTTCTATATGGTTAAAAAAGGCCAGGATGTGATAATTGGAATCCAAGAAAAGAAAGGATAAATACTTTTATTCTTGGTGGCTGCCTGCCTTGTTTTCTTTTCCTTTCGTTTTTTTTCTTTTCTTTGGTTTGTTCTAATTACGTGATTGGTTTAAAAGAGGCCAGAATGTGATTGGAATCCAAAAAAAAGAAAGAATAACATGCTTTTATTCTTGGTGGCTGCCTGGCTTTTTGTTTCCGGTTGTGTTGGTCACGGGGGCCAAAATTTAAAAATAATTCTTAAATAATCAGAGAAAAATAAAGTGAAACTTGTTGTCTGTCTGCATTCATTTTTCATTCTCAGAACTTTCATAAACACGCACACAAATATAACACACACACATACCAGTGGCTAGTAAGTAAAGTGTTAACCTACTTTACTCACGGCTGCATTGGTAAGTACGTTTTACTTGCCGATAGCAGGTTTTTTAAACTTTCTGATGGTTGGTTTTTTGACAACCGAAATATAACTATTTTTACTCAGTCGCACCTCTTCTACCTTAAGGCGTACAGGTTTGCCAGAGAAAGCGCTGTATATTCCGTTGGCCTGGTTCCATGCCAGTCCTTGGTCCTTCGGGGATTGCCTGATCGTGTCCTCCCATCGAACTCGGGTCGTCCCTAACTATTGTTTTCCGATATTGGCCGTGGTATCCACTCCCATTCAGACGAGTGATATAAAACGACATCTTTCCTTACATTTCTTTTAAGATTCAGAGTAAAAACTCATAATCCCTGGAGTTAGAACAAACGAACAATTCCTTTATTCATGTTTCTGAGAGTGAATACTTAGATTATAACTTTCTTTCTAAACATGAAAGCCACTTGTTAATGAAATCACTCATATTTGACCAATGGGCAATAATATGCGTTTTATCCAATACCATAATTCCCGCCGTAAGTACGTCGGTCGGTCGGTCATATCATGCACATCGTCATTTGCGCACTTTTCTATTTTCGAGGGAGTACATTAACTTTCAACCACAGCTAAGGGGTGCAACTGTGGTTGAAAGTTAGACAATAATTGTATTGGTTCCCTTATATCCAAGTATTGAGATGGTGATGTTGATTAGTAAAATTGGCTCGGTTGATTGTGCATACCATTTTTGGTACTGGATATTTGTTAATGCGAATGCTAGTGTATCGGTTCTTGAAGGGGTATGCGTTTAAAAACCAACCCCATAACATGAACGTTGAAACAACTGGTGATAAAACAGGTGATGTCGTCAATCAGCCAATAATTTTTGGCATTTTTACATGAACGTAAACCAAAGGATCTTTCATCAGTAGAAGAATTTGGTCGACAATATTTAACAGCCCATCCAAATGTGGTGGTAAGCAATTCACATTTTAAGGAATTAATTTCCGGTCCATTAGATCATTATCACTGCTCCACATTTCATTTAGGAAGGTTACTCCATGTCTTCATAATTAATACATCCATATAATTTTCACTACAATTATCTAATGACGGTCGCCTGCAATGAAATGACCACAGCAGTGATAGTACCGTTTGTAATACATGTAACAGAAACAAGACACTATAATTAAAAACCTGTCAATTTTGATGGGTTATTGCTATTTATAAAATGATCACCGAGATATATAGTATGGGTGATAGATATTGCCCACTGGGTCTTACTGGAGCTTTTAACAACGGTACCCTTATTCTGACGTGCTAAAATATCCTTTGATATTAATTATTTTTCTCTTTTTCCTCATAATTTCACAAGATTATAATAATTTATAAAGAGTTATAAGTAACACCAGAGTTAGCAATGTAAAATATGTACTTGTAATACGTACTAAATAATACTAGGACACAAGTCGTGAGATACTTAACACTAATAAATAAAAGATAAATAACAGTAAAATAATGTAAGTGATTAGTAACGCACATTTTAGCAATATCATAAATGAATAATAGTTAATAAGTGCAAGTAACAGTTATAAGTAAGAAATAATAGTAATAAGTAGTAAATCTATCACTATAATTATTATTATTATTCATCCGCTCTCCCTTAAAAAAGGGGTCGTCGTGGTTAAGAGATGTGGCATCCGCCTCGTATTCAAGAGGTACGGGGTTCGAATCCCAGTTGAGGGAATATAAATTTATGGAAATGTTTTTTTCAGAACCAATGGTCCTAATTATGTCATACTCCCCCCTGATCTAATGAGTAGTGAGATTGGATGTCTAGCCTTCTCGGATAAGGGCGAAAAAATAGGAAGTCCAGTGTGCAAGTTGCGCACGTTAAAAATCCCACGGCAGTTGGAAAATCGTAAAGAGTAGGCCATAAGGCCGCTGCGCTGACAAAATTTAAAAATTAGGAAACCTATCCAGCACAAAAATATTTATATAATGTGTGATTCCTACGGGATTCTCACTGGTGCTACGGAGTTCGTGCACTGTGCTGAGATACTCCGTGTGTGAGCGAAGGGAGGAGATCGGAGCACAGATGGCGTTGTCCGTGTGCAATGAAGAAAGTCCTTTAAACCAAACCAAACCAAACCTTAATATAAGCCAAAATAAATTCATTATCAAAGGAGCTATCTTCAAACAGTTTGCGGCTAATAACACAACTCGAGACATTTTTATCCCGAATTACAACACCGGATTGAAGATACAAACGCATCTAATCAAACAAACGCATCTAATCAAACAAACGTATCTAATCAATCAAACAAACGCATCTAATCAATCAAACAAACGCATCTAATCAATCAGACAAACGCATCTAATCAATCAAACAAACGCATCTAATCGAACAAACGCATCTAATCAAACAAACGCATCTAATCAAACAAACGCATCTAATCAACCAAACAAACGCATCTAATCAATCAAACAAACGCATCTAATCAATCAAACAAACGCATCTAATCAAACAAACGCATCTAATCAAACAAACGCTTCTAATCAAACTTTGCAAATATAAAACAACCTCATTAACACTGTAGTCCCCCCCCCCTCCCCTTTTTTTTCTTCCCCCCCCACCCCCCCACACAAATATATATATATATATATATATATATATATATATATATATATATATATATATATATATATATATATATATATATATATATATATATATATATATATATGTATATATATATATAATTTATATACAAAAGTAGTAAATAAAAATACTAGAAGAAATGAATTCTCCACACGACATCTGCATTTTTTCACTATTTCCTATTCTTAACTTCAGCCCTTTTTTTTAGTCCGTAGTCTTTTTTTTTTTTTTGTTCTTTTGTAATCGCGTCTTTCTCTTACTTACTTTCTACCCTGTGGTGTAGAGGTTATCCAGAGAGAGCGCCATCGTTTCTTTCTCTACTCTACCCAAAAGATCTCTCTCTGTATTTCTATTTTTTCCTACAACTTTTTTTTTTTTCATTATGTGTTTA
This sequence comes from Oreohelix idahoensis, assembly GCA_024509875.1. NCBI lineage: Eukaryota > Metazoa > Mollusca > Gastropoda > Stylommatophora > Oreohelicidae > Oreohelix > Oreohelix idahoensis. The sequence continues at coordinate 42,188 of JAMPIV010023022.1, read as the reverse complement.
TTGTCTTCACGGTTTGCGTTCTAAAGAAAATCAGTCTAATTCACAGTTTTATGAGACATTAACTTCAATACATCTTTGTACTTTTACAATTGTTTTTTTTTTTTAATGTACGTTGTTTTGTTTTAAATATAACATTTTTCTATTCATTCATTTATCATTTCTCCACTCTCTCCTCACTCTCTCTCTCTTCTTTCTATATCTGTCGCTGTCTCTCTCTTTCGCTTTCTGTCTCTCTATCTCTATCTCTCTCTTTCTCTCTATCGCTATCTCTCTCTATCTCTCTTTCTTTCTTTCTCTCTCTCTATCTCTCTCCCTCTGTCCCTCTCTCTTTCTTTATCTCTCTCTATCTCTATCTCTCTCTGTCTGTCTCTTTCTCTCTCTTTCTTTCTCTCTCTCTTTTCTCTCTCTTTCTTTCTCTCTCTTTATCTCTCTCTTTCTCTGTCTCTATATCTCCCTTTCTTTCTCTCTCTCTGTTAGAGTTAAGGTTAGGGATCTTTATCTTTCTCTTTCTTTCTCTCTCTCTTTCTTTCTCTCTCTCTCTTTCTTTCTCTCTATCTTTCTTTCTCTCTATGTCTCTTCTTTCTCTCTCTTTCTCTATATCTCTCTCCTTCTTTCACTCTCTCCTTCTCTCCCTCTCTCTATCTCTCTCTCTCTCTCTCTCTCTCTCTCTCTCTCTCTCTCTCTCTGTCTCTCTCTCTTCCCCTTTCATGAATATTTCACTATTTTGTCTCTTTTCTATTAATCACTTTTTTGTATTTATTGTAAACAGACAGTCGACCATGTACTCCACAACTGTCGTCTCCATAAGAGCAGTGTGGCAGCGTCTGCCTTGTCCAACCCAATAGAGTGTGGCAACGCAGCCTTGTCCAACCCAATAGAGTGTGGCAGCGCGGCCTTGTCCAACCCAATAGAGTGTGACAGCGCGGCCTTGTCCAACCCAATAGAGTGTGGCACCGCGGCCTTGTCCAACCCAATAGAGTGTGGCAACGCGGCCTTGTCCAACCCAATAGAGTGTGGCAGCGCGGCCTTGTCCAACCCAATAGAGTGTGGCAGCGCGGCCTTCCCCCCAACCTAATAGAATGTGGCAGCGCGGCCTTGTCCAACCCAGTAGAGGGAGAAACTGAATGGCGATGAGATTTTAAAAATCTGACACGGACTACCAGTTTTATAAGAGAGATAGTTGTGGGCTATATGAGAGCTTACGCAGAAGAAGAAGAAGAATCACTGTCATTTAATGTCGCTTTGTAAATATTTGACGCTCTAAATCCTATGATTTACACTCATCGTAAACAGATGAAATTTTGCATGCAGTACCCTTTCTTGTTGTATTTTAATCTTTCAAGATTTAACCCGCATAGACTCAGCCAATTTTATATAACATGTTTATATAACACTTGAAAAAAAAAAAGATTTTGCTAGAGACAAAAATACTACTCCTCACAGACTCACTGTCAGTCATCACAGCCGTCAGGAAAAATAAAAACGATGAATTAGACAACCTGGCAGAAGCACTAATAAGAACTAACTACGAATTCCAAAAAATAAAAGTACAGTGGATCCCTACCCACTGAAACATAAATGGAAATGAGAAGGCAGATAAACATGCCAAAGAAGGAGGAACGAAATTCCAAACAGAAGACAGGGCTCCATATGAAGAGATAAAAGCAATATTGAGAAATAACTAAAGAGAAAAATGGCATAAGGAACACTCGGAATCCGATACTGCAGAACTATACAACACATTATCAAGACGAGACCAAGAACCGGCCATTGCAGACTCAAATACCATCTGTATAACAAATTGAAAATCAGACAGACAGATATGTGCCCATGTGGGGCGGACAAACAAATAGTAGAACATTTCCACCAAGACAGTTGGCTCCATGAGAGGAGTAGGGTGACAGCGCGTGGCCTTCACCAACCCAGTTAAAGGGGAAACTGCACGGTGACGAGAGAAGCCTAAGATAAACTTCCAGCTTTATTAGAGAGATAGGTGTGGTTATTTAAGAGCGACAGACGATGACGGCGATCAAGATGAAGAAGAAGAAGTACCTGTATCCACACTAATCACACAAATAAATACAGGTATACCTCGGAGATATTGCGGATTCGGTTCCAGACCACCGCAATAAAGCGAATATCGCAGTAAAGCGGATCACACTCATTTTTTTGGCTTCCCAGTGCATATAAAAGCCTAAAATCATGTTTACACTATGTCTATTAAGTGCACAATAGCACTGTCTAAAAAAAACAATGTACAGTAAAATTATAAATTCTTTATTGCAAAAAAGTCGACTCGCTCGAAGCGATGTTCCTGCCAAAATCTATCGGAAGAAGAAGGCACGTTCTAGAAAAAAATCATGAATAATTTGAAAAAAAGTGCAATATCTGCGAAGCGCAATAAAGCGAAGCGAAATAAAGCGAGGTGTACCTCTAGCGGACTTAACAGACCACTTTCCACATTTATCAAACACGCCTGGGAATTTTTCTGAATATCGTGTCTTTACTTTACTTACTTACCCAGTTATCTGCCTGCCTACCTATCTAGCTGCCCAGTAATCTATGTTGTTTGCTAATTATCCTCAAATTGTTCAGTTGCAGGGTTTAGGTAGAAGATGACTGAAGAGTCACATGAAGAAGAAGCGGAATCACTGGCGGCTATCAGACAGAAAGAACTATAAACACGTTGGAAGCCCCTTCATATCCTTAACCCTCAGCCCCTGCCGTTCTCATCTTACACGCCAACGCTGAAATTACTTATTCTCCTGGATAACGTGCTACTTGACAGCATTCTGTCTCAGTTCATGACATCCCTAACAGTGATACCTCACATTCTGCTGAATTTTAAAAACTCCGCATTTGATGTCTTAAGACCACATTATCTATTTACACAGACCCTGTACTGTGTCGTAGTAGCGAAACAACAGCTAGCATTCTCTGCTCATTTGCTTATCAGTTTCTGCATAGGCTGTAGTAGTAGTTGTAGTAGTAGTAGTTGTTGTTGTTGTTGTTATAGTAGCAGTAGTAGCCTCCTTCCGTCGTAACTGACTGGGAATGATGCGTCCTTGATGTGATATCCCTCTGCTGCTTTTCTTCGTGTTCCTTTCGGCTTTCTTTTTTTTCTTCTTGTAAGAGCTTCATTTCGCACAATCAGACGTTCATCCGTAGGGAAGATCAACCTGTGACGGTATTGCCTCCCCTGCTTTACAGTACTTGTCCAACAGTGACCAAAACTCAAGAGTATCTTTTTTTTTTTTTTTCGTACGCCCGCTAATACTCGAGGCGAAATCTCAGGTTATTTTTAATATCTAACCTGACATTGATTTTTACGTGAGTATCCTACTTTCTTGTACAGAGACAAGTGTCCCTCGCCATTCAGGCAGATACTCGCCGTTTTCGGAGGTACCCATTAGAGCTGGGTCGGCTCAGGAGCCGCCAGTCCCTGGTCGACGACACGCCTTCAAATGATTCTCGCCAGGTCTCGAGTTAATCGAGTCCAAATCCCGGTCGACGAAAAATCCTCAAATGCCGTCGCCCGGGTTTGATCCTGAATCACCCGGTCGCCAGAGCGGTGTTGCAACCACTACGCTAGCGCGGCTCCTCAAGAGTATCTAATATGGGCTTCAAAGGTGTCTACCTTCGCACAAGATTACTCTTGGTAGATATGTAGATAGAAGGTTAATGAAACTTCTACCACAAAGCAGTTTTCACATGATATTCAGATAAGCGAAAACAATGCTGCGTTTGGCTGAGTACGCTAATTCTAGAATCTCCGACAACTTTTGTGAAGGATTAAGCAATGGTTTATGTTAGCTCGTTTAAGCCCCCAACTCTGATTAACTCAGGGAAATTCTTATTATTCTGGTATAGCTCAGTTTAGAGTGTGTGTAGTAAATTGAATGAGACAAACATGCAGTAACTTTAAAATGATTAAATCAAAGTTAAATTTGTAAAATTTACAAATAACAAAATTTAATAATTACTTAAGTTTTAACAGTTTGAAAATAATTTGAATAGTTATGGATCAAGAAAAGTTATCATCATGGTCATGATAGGAGGTAACTGTTTTTTTACAAGAAGTTCAAGTGGCAGCATATTTTGAACTTAGCTGCCAATGACGGTTCTGCTCCTTCTGATGGGTTGGTTCTTTTTACACTGTTCACACTCGTCGCTGATTAAGGTTGTCGGGTGTAGCTCGTTTCCTAGAAATGTCAGGGAGAGTCTACAAACTTGGTCTTCCGTCTTAAAGCTCAGGCCACTGTCCCCTTCTTGTTCCAGAAAAGTACTTTCTGCTGGTACCACCAATAACTATGGTAAAGAAAAGAAACGAAACACTCTCCTAAGTATTGCGTTTTCCAACCCATGGTTATGGGTCCCTATCTTCTCATTCCACCATCCCATTTAACTCAGAACATACCCTCGATGAGAATTAAATTTAATCCCTCGGGATAAAACTTTATTTACATTTAAATGGAGGTAATTTCCTATTACTCGTACTTTTTTGCTCCGCAGTGAATATGTGTAGTTATGTCTTGTTTCTTGGCAGTTAGGGTTAGTATTAGGGTTAGGATTAGGGTTAACACTAACCCTAATCCTAATCCTAACCCTAAACCTAATCCTAACTGCTACGAAAGAACACATAACTACACATATTCACTGCGGAGCACAAAAGCATGAGTAATAGGAAATTACCTAAATGGAATAGTTTTTATAGTTACTTTACATTTAAATGAAAGGGTTAATAATACAGATAGAATATGTTTACATTTACATTTCCACTGTTTGAAAAGTGTTCACAATATAAATTGAATATGTTTTCATTTATATTTACACTGATTGAAAAGTTTGAAACTTCCTTTAATTTTAAAGTGAATATGTTTTCCTTTACATTTACACTGATTGAAAATGTAAATATTATACCTAGAATGTACATCATTTCTTCCGTCTTTCCCTCCCTGCTCCATAGGAAACCTGGGACTACTTTATGCTTTAGTTCTGTGATGAATTTACCGTGATACAACGTTAAAATATCTCCAATTATACAGAGAACATTGTAGGGATAAAAATAATGCGTAAGATACTAGGAGACATGCTCGCCCATGCCCGCATTTCCCACCGCCATTCAAACTAACTAGTTAGACGTGCAGATGAAACGGTACCCTTGTAGACGGGAGGATAACGGAGAGATAAAAAAGGAAAAATATGACTGAACACGTGTTTGAACCTAATGGGCAAAAAGACGCAAGTTGTAGTTTAAGAAATAAAAGAGGAAAAAAATTCACGCCACTAGTTGACACAATGTAAGGAAATTGATAGAAAAAGACCTTAGCTCTTATTCGAAACAGTCATTTCTTGGACGTTTTACGATACTTGGTTGTTTTATTTGAATTCAGCGGCAAACGCCGTGGAGAACGTGCAACAACAAATTTCAAAAACTAACCTTGAGAAAAAATATGTTTTTCTTAATAATAAAGTGATGAATATAAAACCTAGCTAGTTTGATAGCCCATCTTAAGCAGAGAAATAATATACTTTAAATTATACAGACGGACAGATAACATGGAAGATATTGACGAAAGACTGTATTGTTCACATCAGACTGGCGGACAGTATTGTTGTGCACACTTTCACTAAAGCCTCAAAATAGCGTCCTTGAGATACGGAAATGCTAAAATCTAGCTGTAATGAACGAGAGGGGGAAGGTTGGAGAATTGTGGCTAAAAATAACTTAGGAGGCAGATTTGTGTAGGGGTTTGCGTGTAGTTGGTCCAAGAAACAAGTGTGTTTTTGTGAAAAACCAAGTAGAGACAGACGGACCAACAGACAATAATACATACGTGACTGAGATCTGACTGAAATTTGACTTTTGGTTTGAAGATTTGAAAAAAGTTAGGGGGGAAGTCTGTGATTGGACAAATGTATTCATATTAGCGGGATAGAGACGCGCATTTTTGCCATTTGATAATAGTCTGTCCAGTAACCAGTCAGTTATTTCCATTGGTGTTTTCCCAGAAGATATTATATTCAATTTAGTGGGACGCCATACTATAGCCAGCAGCTCAGCTGAGTTTTGCTAGCATTAACTGTGTTCTCAATTCTGAATTCTGAATTGTGAGTTTCTGTTGTGGCACTAAAGGTAGTGCCACATACTTAAGCAAGAATACACAAGCAGATGTGTGTGCCGCCTAACATTTGTGTCGGTGCAGCCTAGCATTGTATTCCAGCTACAGAGAGGAGTGGGCCACAGGAATCCAGTATCAGATCGTCACAGACAAGATGAGTGAATACGTGGCCTGCTGAAGATTCACCAGTACTCAAAACTAGTCACAAATATTTCCCTATCAAATATATACTGAATTCTTGGGAAATATAACATTAAACTACAGTCTATAAGTCAATGGACAAAGCTTGTTGTAGTCACAGAGTGGGAGTGATGACATCACCCCAACAGCACATCCAGTAATAGTTCTCCCAGAAACAATAGAGATAGTATTAATATTCACCAGTCTTATAAAATACCTATGTACACAAATTCCATTTTATTATGCCATATATTTATGCACTCCATTTATAACTCCATAACATTTCCTATGTTCTGAACAAAAATTTAAAAAAAAACATTAAACTAAAACAACAGGAGTTCAGAACTAATAAATATTAAAAAAATATTGTTAAACATATAAACTAAAACAGTCTGATACGCTGAGGTTGCCAGCCTCAATTGACTGGGATATCCACTAGCGATTTTCACTTATTAAAATTCACATGGCAATATACATATATATATATATATATATATATATATATATATATATATATATATATATATATATATATATATATATATATATAATATATATATATATATATATATATATATATATATATATATTAGTTCACATGTTAGTAATGAATTATAGAATGTAAAATCACAACTTACGCCAATCCTGGCTCACAGAAGTTTTGCTCAAATGAATAAAAGAGACTTGAATCGGCCTCTTACGTGCGTCTAGGGTATCGTTAATTTAATAAGTTTCCTCTCTGACTTTGTGTGTTTCCTTCAGTTGCCTCAGACAGCGGCTTTCCTTATTAAAATGATAGAGATTTTCTGGGGTGTTTTTGTAAGTCCTGATAAATATTCAAATAAAAGGTGTCCGGTCTGATAAAATGGAATTCTGAATTCTAGGCTTCATTCTGACAAGGTCTGGTGCCTTGGCAAGAGATCTTCACAGTAGTTTTGACTGACTGAAGCGTCACGTTATATTCACTGCCTTCCCACACATTTGTTATTGTGAAGCTCAAATGATCAGCCAATCGGATTTGAATATTTTACACGACTCAGCTAACGCAAAATTTCAAACATTACATTTCTGAAAATTGGCTGTAAATATCCGATTGCCCTGTGTACCAACTCACGAATATATCGGTAACCTCACACGACAATGTTTGTAAGATGTAACAAATTATTACTTTCGCTAAAGTATTGTCTTATCTGTTGCTTGAGCACACACAAAATCCGTCTCTTTACAACTTTTGCGGAGACGCACCCGTGCCTTATCAGTGATTAACCAGATTGCGCTGGGCGATGTACGTGTTAATCTGTGTACTGATCTCGGCCGCGCCTGCGATTAACCAACTTGGCTGTCGATAATGATCTATCAGCCGCTCCTAGTAGTCCGTATAAAATATCTTTGCGGATGACTATCTTTCATGCGGTTGACATTGTCAAGCCAGCGTAGTACTGTATGATAAAGTTATTACCAGCCAGTCACTTCGATTGTTTCATAAGTAGAAGATATCGGCATATACGGCATTCCAGGCAATTTAATCATTTATTCACTGTAGGAAAATGATTCAGCCATAATTATTAAAAAAGGTACAGTAGGTCCATGGCAGATACTGCCACAGGGAAGTGGAGTGTTAGAGACTTCTCCATACTAGGTCCAGCATTATATGAAGTGAGGTGACCAGTTCCCTGCTCCGCTGCATTGTCTGCCCTAAATCAAGAGCAGAGTCAGGCACCAATTTAAAGCTCGGTATACTGGACCGTGACGCTACCAGGTTTCAATCCCGGAATCGGATAAATATGCCACGAGAGGAAAGCTCTCTTACCGCTTCCCAGTGAAATTCGACGGGGGTTGCACTTTGACTTCCGTCTTTTTGTGTACATTTAACCTTTGACTTAAAATCCTATTCACAAAGTAATAGGGATGGAATAGGTTGAGACCCTTGTCTAGTATGCTGCCAAGTCATCATACTGGATCAGTATTTTTATCAAACTAGCTGTTCCAAGCAACTATCTTAAAATACAACACCCTTATCTATCCTCTTTATACAGTGACAAAATAATAATCATTTAGAACATGAAATATCAATCAGTGGACATAATATAAGCAATGTGCGATATACTTATGAAAGTCTTAAACAGTTAAAAGTGAAAAATATTTTATTTTTTTAAATTTCACTCTTGGCAACGTAAAAACACAGGCAAGTACCACTGGATCAAGAAAGGAAAAGAGGACGCTGGGGACGTATATGACACACACTGAAGAAACTTTCTAATAGCATTACAAAACAGTCCATGTTCTGGAACCCCCACTTCAAGAGAGGCAGATGGAGACTGAAAACATCTGGACAAGAGAACTGCAGACAGAGATTAAAGGTACGAAGAAAACACGTGAAGACATTGAGCGGATGGCACGGGACATGAGGACTTGGTATGTGTTTGTTGAAGCCCTATGCTCCTTGGGGAACTAAATAAAGGGTAATGATTTAATGAAGACAAAATCCACTGCCGGTTTTCTAGAAGGGCACGTCACAGTTTAACAATAGCCCTTTTAGCTAACACTTTTTATTGTTTTTCAGGTCAGCCTGTATGTCAGGGTTTCTTAACCTGTGGTCCACGGGTCCGTGAATGGAGTCTAGGGGGTCTATGTACATAACGCAAAATTTAAAATGTAAAGTCTTTAATTATGCTTTTATGAACGTGTTTTATCAGGGCCTGGGAGCAAAGAATAGTAACACTGTACACCACAAGACATGTCGTACTATGCGACTAAGGAGGGTTGGGCATGGGGCTGGTTACCCCATCCCGTAAAAGAATTTTAACTACAAAAACTTCAACAAACACTATGGATAAGTCAAATATGGAATATAAATCAACTCTGCCGCCCAAGACAGAAGAATGTCCTCTGGAAAGGAGGCGCATAAAGCAACTCAGAGAAAGCCGAAAGGAGTCTGGGTTGTCGACTAACCTTTTTTCTAGGAAAATCTCCAGGATTGGTACCTGGAATGTTCGCACTCTACACGAACAAGTGAAAACTGCACAGGTATCTGCAAGAATTAGGAATTACAGGATTGAATCATGGGTCTCTGCGATTGTACATTTGAATGGGTTTCTAAGAAGGAGCCCATTGCTTTCATTAGATAATCAGAAGGGCCCATAGTTTTGATTGAACAATCAAAGGGATCCATGGCACAGGAAAGTTTAAGAACCCCTCCTATATGGTTACATTATCGATCTCGTGGGATACTCCGCACCATTCGTTGTTGGCCTCAATAATACACTACTTATTCTGCTATGAGAACGAGGGAATTAACGTTTGAGGACTACTTTATACACTTTCTTTTTTATATTTTATGTAACGGATTAATGGTATATTTCCAACCAGCTCCATTATTTTATTTTTCCTAGGTACCACGCTACAATTTTTTCTCCTAAGAAAAATTAAAACTATTACTAGGAACCAGTTTCCAACATTCTTTGAGAATCGGTGTGGCAGATATTTACCCAAAATCAAGACAGAATGGTTACTTCGCTCCTCCATGTTTTGATGGATTTACTGTCGCCCTTGTTGGCGCCGTTGAACCCTGATTTACCTTGAACATGCAACATGTTGTGCTAAAAATACCCATTTGCAACTTTGATCTGGCGTAAATTACAACACACGCCTAAATTTGGAGCCAGGAAAAAACAACACTTAAAAAAAAAAAAACTAAAATAGTAGACCGAAAACGGTACGAATTCTCATTCAGACTACCCCGTATCTTTTGGCATCAAGTGTCAGTTTTCAGGGATTCCTAAACTGTGGAATGAGAAGCTTGTCTCGGGGGTATGGGGAATACTTTGGTAAATAACTATATTATCTTACTGAAGTGAGAAGAAAGATGTGGATTAGAAAGACAATGGCGTGTTCTCAAATAAGGCATAATAACTAGACAATAAGGTCTTTTATATTTGGACACGAACTCTAATATAACCGACAGACATTTCTCTAGGTTGAACGCAGCGTGCCTTGCCAAAACGAGACAAAATTTATATTTAAAACACCAACAAATATTGTTCTCAATCAAACCGGAGACAAAAAACAAACTGGGGGCATCTCTTTCACAAACCGTACCAAGACTAAAACTGTTGGTTTCGCAAAAATCATAACCAAATGTCTCACTAATTCATTTGACTGTTGTCACACTAATTTATGTGACTGTGTTCTGCTAAATATTTATCAATTTACAATACTAAAAAATGTTATGTGGCGAATAAACTTTTCTTAATGAAACATTACTTAATCATTTTACTTATTGTCTCATGGGCATATCCATGGTAAACCCTAAAATGTATTTCCTTTCATAATGAATAGGAGGTACGAGAAGATTTACTAAAAAGTCAATGGGGTACTGGGACTGGAAAAATATAGAACCCCTGCGATGCTGCCTCGCATATGCTCGCGAAGTCCAGTATAACTGACGAGGTAAAAGGGGAGTTTATCGAGTTCTGTTCATTTTCTAATGCAGAGGGAGCCACGATTATACGCTTAGACTAATGCAAGTTAACTCATTCACTTTATTATTTAATCTGTCTGGCAAATAAGGGGTTTACTCAAGTCTTTTCTTTAACACTTGAGAGGTGGAGATGCTTAGGGTAGGGTTCCCATAATGTTTTGTTCAAAAACCGGGACATTTCCAAATTTTTACCTAAAAAACCCGGGACATTTTGTAAAAAAACGGGACATGTTAAAAGTTAAGGTAAAGCACAAATAAATCTATTATATATTATATGTTGCACTTAAAATAAGATACTGGTATAAAAATACACACATTAACTAACACAACTTCCACTTTAAAAAAGAATTCTAAATTACAAACATACACTTAGTATACGAGCTAATTTCATGACTAATAATAATAATAATAATAGCCCCTTCAGTCATAACTGACTATGGGAATGCGCCCCTGAGGTGGCAGCCCTCAGCTGCTTATTTTCCTGGTGCTCCTGTCGAAGTTTTCTCCTCACCTCTGCTTCTTGTGTGAGCCTCTCTTCGCCCAATCTGAGGTGGTGCCGTAAATAGCATCGCCACTTATTGCGATCGGCAGCTTCATCCTCCCATGTTGCTGGATCCATGTCCAGTGCCCTCATATCTCTCTTGCACACATCTTTGAACCTCAGCTGTGGTCGCCCAACTGTTCTCTTGCCATCTGCTAATTGTCCGTAGAAGATATCTTTTGGGATGCGACCATCTTCCATGCGGCGAACATGGCCAAGCCAGCGAAGTCTGCGCTGTCTAAGCAGCGTATAAATACTTTGAAGGCCAGCACGTGACAACACCTCGACATTTGTCACTTTATCTTTCCACGAGATGCCGAGGATGCGGCGTAGACACCGCAAATGGAAGGTATTGAGCCTTCTTTCTTGCTTAGCATAGGTCGTCCAGGTCTCGCTGCCATATAGGAGTGTGCTGGTGACGCAGGCATTATATACCGCAGCTTTGGTCTTCATTGTGAGTTTAGAGTTTCCCCAAAACACGCGATGTGAGGCGGGCAAAGGTAGCTGCAGCTTTGCCAATGCGGCTGTCGATTTCTGTATCCAGTGAGAGTTTGTCATTAATGGTAGACCCTAGGTATGTGAAGTGGTGCACCACTGCCAATTCATAGTTATCGATAGTGATAACTGGTGCAGCACCCACATCCTGACTCAGCACATTCGTTTTCTTTAGACTTATTGTGAGGCCAAAGTCCTTGCATGCTTTAGTGAAGCGATTCATCAAGCTCTGAAGCTCCTGTTGGCTTTGAGTGACGACTGCAGCATCATCAGCGAACAACAAGTCTCTTATAGTGACCCTTCTGATTTTTGTTTTTGCCTTCAGCCTTGAAAGATTAAACAGACGGCCATCTGACCTAGTGTGAAGGCATATTCCTTCAGTTGCATCTCTGAATGCATGTTTCAAGAGTAAGGCAAAGAAGATTCCGAAGAGGGTCGGAGCCAGAACACAGCCTTGTTTAACGCCACTTCGTATATCAAAGGGTTGTGACGTGCTTCCAGCATATTGGACTGTTCCCTTCATGTCGTCATGGAATGACTTTATCATTTCCAGCATTTTAGAAGGGCAGCCTATTTTCAGGAGGATTTTAAAGAGTCCATCCCTACTAACCAGGTCGAATGCTTTTGTGAGGTCTATAAAGGCGATATATAATGGTCTTTTCTGCTCTCTTGATTTTTCCTGAAGCTGGCGGAGAGAGAAGATCATGTCTGTTGTTGATCTGCCAGCTCGGAATCCACACTGTGCCTCTGGATATATGCGCTCAGCTAACTTGTGTAGTCGCATTAAGATGACTTTGGCAAAAACCTTACCAACAATACTAAGAAGAGAGATGCCTCTGTAGTTATTGCAATCACTTCTGTCTCCTTTATTTTTATACAGTGTTACAATCTTGGCATCTCGCATGTCTTGAGGAATAGTTGTCTCTTCCCAGCACTGGCACAGCATCCTATGCAGGGGATGTAATAGCGTGCTCTTACAGCATTTGATTAAATCAGGAGGAATCCCATCACTGCCTGGTGCTTTGCCAGAGGCCAAGCTATCAATGGCCTTACTGAGTTCCTCTAATGTTGGTTCGGCATCCAGCTCCTCCATAGTTGGCAGACTATTGACAGCATCAAGGGCTGCAGGCGTAACGGTATTGTCTCTAGCGTAAAGCTCAGAGTAGTGCTCGACCCACCTCTCCATCTGCTTACCCTTATCGGTTAGCTTCTCTCCGCTGATGGTTTTTAGCGGTGCCGTCTTACTTTTATGGGGGCCAAGTGCTTTCTTTATACCGTCATACATTTGTCTAATGTTGCCTGTTTGCGCTGCGATCTGGATGCTCTCACTGAGCTGGAGCCAATAGTCATTTGCACAGCGTCGAGCAGTTTGTTGAACTTTGCTTCTCGTAGCCCTCAGGATCTGTAGGGTTCTGGCACTCGGTGAACGTTTGTATTCATTCATAGCACTGCGCTTAGCTTCAATAACAGGTGCCATCACATCTGATGAAGCGTCAAACCAGTCATTTGACTTTGCTGTTTTCTTACCAAAGGTGGCAAGTGCAGTACTTTGAATGGTGTTCCGTAGATGCTCCCAGTTCTCTGTAATAGTATAACCATGCTGAGGGCTACTGAGCACTTTCTTGAAGGTCGCAGTGAATTGAGCGATCATGAAAGGGTCTGACATCTTGCTGGTATCAATGCGTGGTTTCCCTTCATGTCTGACACGATAGAGTTTTCTTGTTTGTGCTCTGATTTTGCAGCAAACCAAGGAGTGATCTGTGTCACAGTCTGCACTATGGTACGAGCGCGTGGAGAGCACAGACCTGAAGAGTGGCCTTCTGACGAGAATCAGGTCAAGTTGGTGCCAGTGCTTGGATCGTGGGTGTCTCCATGACACCTTATGCTGGGGGTTTGTCTGAAAGTAGGTGTTGGTCACGCAGAGGTCATGGTGGACGCACAACTCTAAGAGCCGTTGTCCATTTTCATTCATCTTGCCAATACCAAACCTGCCCAGACATGAAGGCCATGAAACATTATCGGCACCCACTCTAGCGTTAAAGTCACCAAGGAGAACAAGCTGTTCTTGCCTAGGTATGCTTTTGATTACTGCTGCTAGATTCTCGTAGAACTCATCTTTAGCTTCTGAGGCAGAGTACAGAGTAGGAGCATACATACTGACAAGGGTGATGGGACCTGTGGACCTAGTTTGCAGGCGGAGCGTTTAACAGGCGTTCTGATCCATTCTCGCCTGGTTCAACCATGTTAGTTAGCGATATTTTTTGACCGCAAAACCTACTCCGTGTTCTCTAGCTTTATTAAGATCTTTCCCTTGCCAATAAAATGTGTAGTCCTTTCTCGCTCACCGTTCCAGAGCCCGCCAGGCGCGTTTCCTGAAGTGCAGCTATATCCACCTGAAGTCGTTTAAGCTCATCATTAATTATGGCTGTCTTCCTTACATCGTTTACAAAACCTGTAGGTTTTCGGATAGTCCAGTCAACATAGTCCGGACGTTCCAGCATCCCAATCTGAGAGTTTGCTTATTTCTATTTTTTCGATAATTGCTTGGTGCAAAATTTTCTGTCCACAGTTCGGGTTTGACCCTAATCCCCATGCACCCAATGGGGAAAGCAGACAGTGGCGGGACAACACCTTATTGACTGGGGGATGCCCAGCTTGAAGCGGGCGGTAGCTGTCCAGTGAGATCCTAGAACCTCTCCCACTGTCGGAAGTAGCCCCTGGCGCCATGCCCTACGCCAATTGGGCAAAATGCTTATAACCGGTAACTGCTACTTCCCGTGTTTTGCCGACACCTATAGGGTGAAGCTGGAGTGGCCTCTCCAGGGCGCGAGCTTGGGCACAGTTATATGGAGATCAAGCTGTTGCCCATGCAGCATGTTCCCCCTCTCCACACAGCCGGTAGATCCAAAGGAACGGCAGTAGCCGATACAGTTTGGTACCAGCCATGTCGCAGGAGTTGCCAGAATAATGTCGATTCGACATTAGACTGCCTTAGGGACTCCGACTCCGGATTTATCCTCAGGGTTTACTCCCGAAGCCAATTCCACAAATGGATATTCCCGCAAGGCAGCGGTGGTTTGAATTCAGAGTTTAGATAAGCTTACCAGGATACGAGCCCTATCTGCCCGAAGCTGCTGGTTTTAAGGCGCCAGTCGCTCGCCTTTGCCCCTTCTCCCGTTAGTGGAAACAGTTCCGCCGGGCTCAAATTGAGCCACACGTGAAGGCCGGGAGCTGGACTTGGTTGTCAGAGGCTGTTTGAGGCGCGTGCCATAGAAGTATTTTATCTGCAGTGAGAGCTTATCCTCACTACAACTCCCGGCAATAACAACAATTTATTTATAAAGATAACCATAAGTGTTATATATCAAAATGTGAAGAAATGAAACCCCTATATCATGCACATAACTAAATTGTTCAGTGGTTTTAAACATGCATTCACCTATAAATTTTCGCTATTGACGGGGATCGATCATCGGCCTCTCTAAGAGGCCGCTCGTATACTAAGAGTTAATTAGAAAAATCGCACCTTTAAAAATACACAATAGTCAAGTTTATATTTCAGATTCATCAGAATATTTATCACATTTATGGGCCTGTTCAAGAAGTTTTTTTTCTTCTGATATTTGGACATAGAACTCAGCACAAGAGAAATCCTTAAAATTGGCCTTTATAATGGCAAGCTTTCACTGTCTCAATTTTAAGTGTTTTTTTTTTTCGTCTGTCCAAAGCGCATTTATTAATGAAAAAATACGTTCAACAGCTGCATTGGATCCTGGCAGTGCCAAACAAAAACTAACTAGGCATTTCAGGTTCTCAGCATTTATATCCTGCTTTGTAAAATGAGCAAACATCTCACACCATTTTTCACTGACACTTTGATCCTTCAGTTCACTCCACACATCAAATTTGCTTTCACAATATTTTTTCACACATGCAAACTCATCAAATAAGTCCTCTTCATTCACAGTAAAATTTGGTGACACTGTCTTCGTGAATATGTAGCTTTCTTGGATGTTCTTCCAAGTCACAGACTCCTTTCCCTTCAAATTGATCCAATCCATAGACTGAAGAGGCGTAAGAAATGGTGTACACCACTCCTGAATATATTCAATGCAGGTGTCATAGAAATCTACTGCATAGCTTTGAAACTTTTCAACTGTTATGTGTCCTTCTTTTTCTAATTCTTGCAACTGATTTCTCACAGTAGTAGTAAGAAACTTTTCTGCCTTCCTGTAGTTAAATCATTTGGTAGATGCTCACTGAACACTGTTTTGGTCGACTTTCGAATTTTTATTCGAGATTCAAACCGAGGGTCCACTGTAACCGGAAATTGATAAAGTAACACTACTAAAACACGGAATAAAATCTGTTACCCAAAGTTTTTTTTTTAGGAAGGACCCTCAAAAAGCGGGACATTTGGAATAAATTCGGGACACCGGGACATTTTATTAAAAAACGGGACTGTCCCGGGAAAAACGGGACGAATGGGAACCCTAGCTTAGGGGAGTAACCTTGGGAGAAAATCCTTGCGTCCACTCCTTTTTGTGAATTTTATTTTAATTAATTTTATTTATTTAGCACAGTTCAGACACCGCCAAAATTATGGAACAAAAATGAATTGGTATTCGAACAAACAAAATGTGTATAGCAGGCAAATTAATTAAGAGCAGAAAAACAAGTGAATGCCCGTAGAGAAGATGAAAGGAAAATGTAAAAACGGGCCCAAAAGGGCTGAGAAATATACACTGGAGAGTGGCGGGCCAGAATAGAGAATGATGAAATCAGAACGTGTTTCCCCAAAACCCGATTTACGGGTATGGAAGCTGAAGATTGTTTTCAACATCCAGCATTTGGTACCTGAAGCGGATCCTTCCTTTGCCACACCCCCTCCTCCCCCCCCCCCCCCCCCCCCCCCCCCCCGGCCCCACAATACACACCGAAAAATATACTATCGCTTGGAAGTAGGTTTTTAAACAGTTCAGTACTGTACGGCTGTGCCGCGGTGGGGACCATCCCCACGCACTCCCCTCCCATTTAGTACGCCAATGAAAGTATGTAAATTTTTTTTTTTTAATAAATAAAAAAACTCACACGTACACAGAACACTTTCGATGTTTGCTTCCCCCCAGTTCAAGCGTGGGAGAAGTGTAGCACTTAACAAATCTAATCACGAAGAATCTTAATTTTTAAGTATTTTATTGACAAATGACGGCACACACACGAGATGGCTTATGGCAATTCATAGTGAGCTCGTGGGAATACATCACGAAATTAAATTGGCTTTTAAAATGTGTATGGCCCCTCCGGTGTTTTGACATCCCCTAAATTTATAAGGATGGGACATGTGCTTCTTAAGTACGTCGTAAGAGGCGACAAATACGAGATTGTAGATTGGACTGGAAACCTTATCACGTAACACAAACTGCTACACAGACTACCACTGCTTGGGCACATACACGCTTTTTGCAGGCTTCCTTCAAGAAGACCAACTGCAGTGATGATGGTGGTGATGGTGATCATGATGACGATGATGATGAATTACAAAATCAGCGGTAATAAGATTAATAGCACGCGCTAGTAATGTTGCGATAAATATGGATTTGATAGGAGAAGAAGAAACTTAGGTCCTACCTGTTGTGACATGTGATGCTGTTCCGATAGAAGATGCTGTTGCGATGGGGGATGCTGCTGCGAAGAACTTCCACGAAAACGTCAATAAGGATGAAGTTACCAACGTTAGAGTTGCCAGAGATAACATCTTGCCGAGACTGAATACGAGGAACTGCTGTGTAGTCCAAATACTGAAAGGAACTGTAAGTCTGCGTAGTCGCACAAGTAAAGTCTACGTGATTACAAGTGGCCCACACGGTCACTTAATAAATATTGAGTCTAAACATCCAGTGAGGATTGTTCTAGAATTCTTCCTTGAGCAGAACCGTTCACTTTCCCTCGTCTCTTTCTTCAAGTACTCTCCAGTTCTTGTGGTGCGGTGACGGGATACGTACTAATTAGCGAAGTAATACTAATTAACTCCAACAAATGCCAGGGCCTTGACAAGAAATTTCTGGCTGGGTCAAGATCAGAAAAAAGACAAGTTCAAGATTGGTAGTGCTTGCACAAGCAAGAAATGTTGCATTTATAAACCGAACACTAAAGAGGGGATTCTTCACTTGCGGATCTCCGAATGACGTAGTTATTTTATATAATATTGTAAGTATATCACAAAAATAAATATTCGTGTGGGCTTTTTTTGTGATTGTTATTTTGTCTTAATAACCACTTGAGTGGTTAAATTAAACACTTGAGTACTAAACATGCAATCAATAAAATACATCGGTAAACTATATACATAATTTACAAATTGTTCTGAATTCTGTCTTTTTTTTTCGTACGCCCGCTAATACTCGAGGCGAAATCTCAGGTTATTATTGTAAATGTCTAACCTGACATTGATTTTACGTGAGTATCCCTTTTCTTGTACAGAGACCAGGTGTCCCTCGCCATTCAGGCAGATACTCGCCGATTTCGGAGGTACCCATTAGAGCTGGGTCGGCTCAGGAGCCGCCAATCCCTGGTCGACGACACTCCTTCAAATGTCCTCGCCAGGTCTCGAGTTAATCCAGTCCAATTCCCGGTCGACGAAAAATCCTCAAATGCCGTCGCCCGGGTTTGATCCTGAATCACCCGGTCGCCAGAGCGGTGTTGTAACCACTACGCTAGCGCGGCTCCTGAATTCTGTCTTGATTACTTCCCTTTGGTCATAAGTTATACCAAAAGTGGGTTCCCATTAAAGATATTACATCAACGAAATTTCAAATTGAAGGAAAGAAACGAAAGAAGCGAAGAAGCAGTGGAAGAACAAGAAGGCGAACTCTTTGACATCCAACATTAAAAAAGCTAAACCCTGAAAATGACTGTGAGCACTTACAGCTAATAATGCGCAGTCTTGACAAGGACTTCAAGCTGTGTCATGCTGTTTATGATTGTTTAAGTAATATTAATATTAGAAACCAATTTCAGTTATCAACACAGGGTTTAGGGTACCAAGATAAAGATATTAGCAGGTATTCAAAGTCAATGCTAACATTAATATTAAATATTACAGCAATTTGCATAACAGCAAACTACTTGTAACCCAACGATTAATACAAGTTTAACATACCCTTCAGACACAGTATTACGGATCTGAGCTTATTATTTATGCAAGTCTGCCCACAAGCAGGTCAGCTATGCCTTTCCCGGTGTCGTGAAACATTCTAAATCCACATATATAAATTAAAAGGTAGATGTAAAGCCTAACACATAAATTCAATAAAAGGAAAAGAAGAATGGTAAAGAACAGTGCTGTCACAATGACTGTACTCGAGATCCCCCTTTTTCTACTTCGTCTGCATATTCTCACGCTTTCACGTTTACTAGTAAAGCCTACAGCAGCATACACGCGTTTCAACAAAACAATAAAACGTGTACTGTATTTCTTAGAAAACCTTGAGATACGCAAGCTGCTTAATGACCTAAATTAATACTAGCATTAATTTCATTTTATACACTGCGTAATGAAAAGACAGATGGACTTATGATATAGAGAGAGAGAGGGCTGAACGGAGGAACGTATGCAACACTAACACGCGTCTCGCGATATAAAATTAATGCCACCCCCAAGCGTAAGGCATGAAGCACTAACTTTTTTTCAAATGGACAGTGATAAAAAACACTACCAATACGAGGGTTAGGTTTTAAAACCTGTTTAATGCTTATTAGTAAACATGACATTATACTGTTTTATGTCTGAAAGCCTGACAGTACCGAGACACCACATCGTATCGAAGTGAACGGGAGGTAGAAGAAAATGCATATTTTGAACGCAGCCACTTAGCTCCATTAAATTTATATATTTGGGTTCCTTAGGACTTGCTGACAAAGAATATGTTAAGTGTTACGCAAATAGTCTAGGAATTAACAAATTATAGCCAAAAGAAAATAGTGAGGATGTCTGACAGCACCAAATCATACTCGCACAGTGGCATGTTTTGAAACCACCATTTTACGGGAAATAGACCACCATGTTAAATCCGATTTGATTGGAGGGAATGATATGTAAGGCTAAACATGATTAGTCGGATTGCAAATACTATTTTTGGTTGTTAGGGGAACCGTAGGAAGGGTAAATTTTTTCAAAAGCTTGTGTAAACATGGTCCTATTGGCTAGACCCGCTGATATAGTCAATTAGGAGCGTCTGTTCAGTGCCACATTTTAAAATAAACTTACTAAGAAACAGTGCGTTGAGATCCAGCTCATATTTTTCTAAATAAAAGCCTGGGACAGAGGCAGATCGGAATTTGTGCCATAATTCATCGCCAGTCAACGTATTTGTTTATTATTTCCATGAATTGTGGTAAGATTGACATATTTGATATCTTTTTGATGAAAATTGAATGTGAATTGATAATTTATGTCTGTATATGTGTGTGGTTCAGTAGCAAACATGAGGCAAAGCCTAGATATTGCTCCAACCTGAACAAAACTTGTCGGAGAGAAGTATAAATGCATGGGATCACCAAATAGTACACTGACACCTATCTTATTGACTAGAAGGAACTAATGCTGGAATTGCAGAGGCGTAGTAACCATTAAGGAGAAGAATCTACCGCTCTGAACTCAGTGTTTGTTATGTATTGTGTTCAGTGTGGAAACAGATTATAAATTAGTTCTGAAGTAGGAGGTACAACCTTCTTGTTTCAGGGACCGTGGTCCTAACTTATTGAAGCAGCACCTGGTCTGAGTTTTGCTGAATCCAGAGGCTGATAGCATACCCCTTGATCCAGATAGCGACCAGTGAGGTGTCTCAAGAACACGGTGAAGCAAGCGAGCAGAGGAGTCTGTTTCCTGCCGCCCTCACAGAAGATAAGATTCTGTGGCCAGAGCAGCTCAATTTTATGTGCCCCCTCTAAAATTGACAATATTTTAAATAAAGAGGGACAATAAATTGTTTCAAATGACAGGAACACTGAACTTTTCCCAATACTATTTCCACCATAAGCAAACACTTGAAGTCATGATGCTGTGTAGTTGAATCAGGATACCTATTATTGAAATGAATTAATACATCTATTTTTAAACTTTAACACTTGACTCATTTAAGATAGTCTTATAGAGTGTTATATGTGTGTGAGTGTCACAGTGTTGTAAAGTGTTGTGGAATAAATTAAATTGTTTATCTGTCTGTTGTTGTTGTGACTTACACTTCATCATTTTCATAACCCTAGACATTCAACGTAGTCATCACAATATTCCAGAATAATTCTGACTGAGGTATAAATGTGGTAGCAAGTAAGGTCATCTGTAATACACCACACTTATTAGATACAGATACCTTCACAGCTGATCTCAGTCAGTACACTAAGTCCCCTATAAATATTTATATCATCCCACTTTACCACATATATTGGGGTCTCGCTCCCGGGATATTAAACTTTCTCCTATTATATATATTGGGAATAATAAAAAGTTAAAAGGTATCCTTGGGTGAAAATAAATAAGGTTGAGCTCTCAGTGCCTGTGGTTGTCCTTAGATATTTAGTTAGAGATTGAATTGTTTAGTTAGATATTGTTTACATTTGCCTGTTAAAAAATGGCCGACCTGGCAAAATTTCGATCTGCTGCTATGCAGGCTGCAAAAGAATTAGGAATGGAGGGGCAAGTTATGATTGCCTATGTCACTACGGAATGTGACAAATATATTGAACGTGAAGAAAGAAGATTAGAAAAAGAGGCCGAAAGAAAATTAGAATCGGAAAGATTAGAAAAAGAGGCTGAAAGAAAGTTAGAGGCTGAAAAGGAAGTTAAGAGGTTGCAGATTGAGGCTGACAAAGAGGCAAAAGCATTGGAGGCAGATAGGGAAATTAAAAGGCTCCAGTATGAAGAGAAGAAGCTGGAGGCAGAAAGAGAAGACAAGAGACTGGCTACAGAAAGAGAGGAAAGAAGATTGACTGCAGAGAGGGAAGCAGAAAAGGAGGAGAAGAGATTACAAAGGGAACATGAGTTACGACTAAGGGAGTTTGAGTTTCAAGGCCATGCTCCTGAAAATGGTGCCAGTCCCTTTACCTCCGATGCTACTGCTAGTCAGGGAGCCTCAACCTCAGCTATGAACTTTCATTTAGATCATTTTGTTGAGAAAGACGATGATATCGAGAGCTATCTAAATAGATATGAACTATTAGCTACCACGTATGGGTTAGAGAGAGAAAGGTGGAGCTTAAAGTTATCTCAAGGGCTTCGTGGTGCAGCTTATGAAGTTTTTGCCAAAATGAGCAGAGGTGATCAAGAAAATTATGACATGCTAAAGCAGGCTCTTTTGTTAAGATATGAAAAGAATGGAGAATTTTATAGGAAAAAATTTAGGAATGCTAAACTACTGTCAGGT
Source organism: Oreohelix idahoensis (assembly GCA_024509875.1). Taxonomy (NCBI): domain Eukaryota; kingdom Metazoa; phylum Mollusca; class Gastropoda; order Stylommatophora; family Oreohelicidae; genus Oreohelix; species Oreohelix idahoensis. The sequence continues at coordinate 19,946 of JAMPIV010023022.1, read as the reverse complement.
GAAACCTATCACCAGTTCTCTGCACGGTTAGAGACATACTTGGAGAAATGGACTTCTCTGGGGAAAACCCAAGATCTTAAGGAAATGATCCTTGTAGAACAATTAAGAGAGTCCATGGCTCCAGACCTGAGAAAGTTTCTCATGTAACAAGGTGCAGAGAGACTGGGTGAGCTACTAGATGTCGCTGAAAGGTATCAAGCAGCTCAGGCAGAGGTATCAGGTAATAAAAAGAAACAGGTAGAAAATTTTAAGGCACCACAGAACTTTAATAAATTTGATCCTAGAGATCATAACAAAGGTAAGCACCAGTTTGATAGGCCACGGTATGACAATAAAAATAAAACCCCACAATTCGATGAAAGGAAATATGATGAAAGAAAATCTTTCAACCAAGGAAGGAGATGGTGTAAAAATTGTCAGATGGACAATCATGATACTGACCGTTGTAGAAGGAAACCTGTGTATATGGCCACCCTTCAGGTCAGGTCGACCTCAAGAAAGGAGGAGGATATTATGATAGCTACCACTCCAGATGAGATGAGGAAGGCACAGGCTGGGGATAAGACCCTCAAGCCTTGTTTCGGGAAATTGTCAACTTGTCATACACCTCCAGGCAAGGGAGATTTTTATATGAAAAACAAGTTGATGTACAGGAAGACTGGAACTAGATCCAATGGTCATGGAGAGTTGGTTCTTCCAAAGGCATATAGGGCAGAATTAATAAGGAGCCTACATGTGAGAAAAGATGGGGACCATGAGAAAATTGGTACCATCATCCAAAAGGTGGCTCACAATTATTATTGCCCCAAGGCAAGGTGGGACATTGAAAATTTTGTAGAGAGATGTGGCATAGCACATGAGGGAACACCCACAAATGGGAACATTAATCAGGACCTGGACACGCCACGGGACAAACGCAGGCCTGACACTGAAAAGAAAAATAAATTAAATAAAGTGGACCAAGTGGAATGGGAAGCCCCTTTTCACGGACAAGCTTCAATTAACTGTTTTACAATGGCCACTATGCAGCGAGTGCAAAAAGATGTCTTACCCCAGGATAAGCCGAAAATCCCTCAATCGGACTTAAACAAACTGGAGGAAGAGGATGTAGAGAGGAAATATCTCATCAAGAATTCTAAGTGGGGAGAAAGCCCCAAGAAAAGAATTGGTAGCGGTCGTTTTGTGCATGATAATTCTGGGAAGAAAAATCATCACTATAGAGCTTCGAGTGGAAGAGACCATACCGGTGCATGGACAAATAGGTCCACAAAATTAAAGGTCCATATGAAGCGCTGTTAAGAACGGGGACTGATGAAAAGGCAGAGGAAAATATTACATCCTCATACCAATATGTGAATGAGCTGACCACTCGTTTAAAAACTGGCTGGAAACTTGCCAATGAAAATTTGAAACAAGCCAGGAAAAAACATGCTGCCTATTACAACAGGAAAGCTAAAGACAGAGATTTGGCTGTGGGAGAGAAGGTACTGCTTCTTCTACCCGGTAGTCAAAATAAGTTACAAATTGGATGGCAAGGTCCATATACAGTTCTAGAGAATGTGTCTATAACCAATTATAAGATAGATAAGAAGGGGAAAGAAAAAATCTATCATGTGAATCTCCTGAAGAAATATTTGGAAAGAGAAAATCAGGAAGAGACACACTTGTTGACCTTGTCCATTGCAATGGAGATGAAAAAGGAACCACTTTCATCATTTGAATATCCATTACACCCCTGTGAGACAGTGGCACAGGTGAAAATCAGTACACATTTAACGAAAAATCAGAAAGAGAGAGTGCAACAGGTTCTAGATAATCATTCAGTGGTGTTAACAGACCGACCGGGGCATACAAACTTATTGGAATATGATATGAAACTGATAGACCCCACACCTGTCTGTATGAAACCCTATTCGATTCCTTTTGCTAAGGAGAAAGCTTTGAAGGAAGAGATAGACTATTTGTTGAAGGAAGGAATTATTTCACACAGTGAATCTTCGTATAGTTCCAGTGTGGTGCTCTTAAGGAAACCCTCTGGAGAACATAGACTCTGTATAGATTACAGGAGACTGAATGCTATCACAGAAGGACAGGTGGATCCATTGCCGGATACAAATCAGTTGTTTGCCAGGCTAAATAAAGCTAAATATTTCTCAAAAGTGGATCTGAGTAAAGGATACTATCAGATTCCAGTAAAGCCTGAGGTTAGACCATACCTAGCTTTTAGTACCTCAGAGGGACACTATGAGTTTAACAGATTGCCATTTGGATTGAAGAATGCGCCTAGTGTCTTCTCTAGAATGATGAGAAAATTGTTGGATCCTCTGAATAACCCATGCATCACAAATTTCATGGATGATATCCTTATAGAAACAGAAACATTTGAGGAACACATTGACTCTCTGAACATGCTGTTTAATCGACTTAGAGAAGCGAATTTAACAGCCCGACCAACCAAATGTTGCGTTGGATGTAAAGAATTAGAATTCTTGGGACACACAGTCCATCAGGGAAACATGACCCCTGACCCCAAGAATTTAGAGAAACTAAAGAAAGCCCCGAGACCACAAACCAAGAAAGACGTGAGATCCTTTGTCTCATTATGTGGTTTCTACCAAAAGTATATCAAAAACTTTAATTCCATATGTGCACCGTTAACTGATTTGACACGTAAAGGAAATCCAGATCGAATTACATGGACATCACAATGTGAATTGGCTTACCAGGAATTGAAGGAAAAGCTCACAAGCAAACCTATTTTGAAATTACCTGACTTAAGTCAAGAATTCATTGTAAGGACGGATGCCAGTAATATCGGGTTAGGTGCGACCCTGTTACAGAAATCAGATGCACTGGATGGGGAATTAAGCCCAGTGGCATATGCTAGCAGAAAGTTGAATAAAGCTGAAACCAATTACTCAACTAGCGAAAAAGAATGTCTTGCAGTAATATGGGCGATAAAGAAATTCAATATTTATCTGTATGGGAAGGCATTTAAGTTGCAAACGGATCACAAACCCTTGTCGTTTCTAGCGCAGGCTAGGCATGAAAATTCTAGGTTACTCAGATGGTCATTACTTATGCAGCCATTTGAGTTTAGCATAGAGTATATTTCTGGAAAAACAAATCTGGGAGCGGATTTTTTAAGCCGCCATCCGTGTGATGAGAATCACCGGAAGCCCCAGAAATAATAATAAATTTCTCTATGTGTATATAGAATTATAGACTGACATATAACGTCTGTTTTAAGAGGGGAGAATTTGTCGTGAAACATTCTAAATCCACATATATAAATTAAAAGGTAGATGTAAAGCCTAACACATAAATTCAATAAAAGGAAAAGAAGAATGGTAAAGAACAGTGCTGTCACAATGACTGTACTCGAGATCCCCCTTTTTCTGCTTCGTCTGCATATTCTCACGCTTTCACGTTTACTAGTAAAGCCTACAGCAGCATACACGCGTTTCAACAAAACAATAAAACGTGTACTGTATTTCTTAGAAAACCTTGAGATACGCAAGCTGCTTAATGACCTAAATTAATACTAGCATTAATTTCATTTTATACACTGCGTAATGAAAAGACAGATGGACTTAGGATATATAGAGAGAGAGGGCTGAACGGAGGAACGTATGCAACACTAACACGCGTCTCGCGATATAAAATTAATGCCACCCCCAAGCGTAAGGCATGAAGCACTAACTTTTTTTTTCAAATAGACAGTGATAAAAAACACTACCAATACGAGGGTTAGGTTTTAAAACCTGTTTAATGCTTATTAGTAAACATGACATTATACTGTTTTATGTCTGAAAGCCTGACAGTACCGAGACACCACATCGTATCGAAGTGAGCGGGAGGTAGAAGAAAATGCATATTTTGAACGCAGCCACTTAGCTCCATTAAATTTATATATTTGGGTTCCTTAGGACTTGCTGACAAAGAATATGTTAAGTGTTACGCAAATAGTCTAGGAATTAACAAATTATAGCCAAAAGAAAATAGTGAGGATGTCTGACAGCACCAAATCATACTCGCACAGTGGCATGTTTTGAAACCACCATTTTACGGGAAATAGGCCACCATGTTAAATCCGATTTGATTGGAGGGAATGATATGTAAGGCTAAACATGATTAGTCGGATTGCAAATACTATTTTTGGTTGTTAGGGGAACCGTAGGAAGGGTAATTTTTTTTTCAAAAGCTTATGTAAACATGGTCCTATTGGCTAGACCCGCTGATATAGTCAATTAGGAGCGTCTGTTCAGTGCCACATTTTAAAATAAACTTACTAAGAAACAGTGCGTTGAGATCCAGCTCATATTTTTCTAAATAAAAGCCTGGGACAGAGGCAGATCGGAATTTGTGCCATAATTCATCGCCAGTCAACGTATTTGTTTATTATTTCCATGAATTGTGGTAAGATTGACATATTTGATATCTTTTTGATGAAAATTGAATGTGAATTGATAATTTATGTCTGTATATGTGTGTGGTTCAGTAGCAAACATGAGGCAAAGCCTAGATATTGCTCCAACCTGAACAAAACTTGTCGGAGAGAAGTATAAATGCATGGGATCACCAAATAGTACACTGACACCTATCTTATTGACTAGAAGGAACTAATGCTGGAATTGCAGAGGCGTAGTAACCATTAAGGAGAAGAATACTGGTGTAAATTGTTTCAGATTAAGCTAGCAGTTGGCCTACCGCTCTGAACTCAGTGTTTGTTATGTATTGTGTTCAGTGTGGAAACAGATTATAAATTAGTTCTGAAGTAGGAGGTACAACCTTCTTGTTTCAGGGACCGTGGTCCTAACTTATTGAAGCAGCACCTGGTCTGAGTTTTGCTGAATCCAGAGGCTGATAGCATACCCCTTGATCCAGATAGCGACCAGTGAGGTGTCTCAAGAACACGGTGAAGCAAGCGAGCAGAGGAGTCTGTTTCCTGCCGCCCTCACAGAAGATAAGATTCTGTGGCCAGAGCAGCTCAATTTTATGTGCCCTCTCTAAAATTGACAATATTTTAAATAAAGAGGGACAATAAATTGTTTCAAATGACAGGAACAGTGAACTTTTCCCAATACTATTTCCACCATAAGCAAACACTTGAAGTCATGATGACAAACAACAACCTAGCTTGAAAAAGCCAGTATTACCTCATAGTACCACTTCACAACTTACACACATAGGATAATTATAATAAAATATGTCAATACAAATATCATATCTATAAATTGTGTACATACAACTTGTAATTACATTTGATTGTGATTCCTGGTTCACTGTGTAGTTGAATCAGGATACCTATTATTGAAATGAATTAATACATCTATTTTTAAACTTTAACACTTGACTCATTTAAGATAGTCTTATAGAGTGTTATATGTGTGTGAGTGTCACAGTGTTGTAAAGTGTTGTGGAATAAATTAAATTGTTTATCTGTCTGTTGTTGTTGTGACTTACACTTCATCATTTTCATAACCCTAGACATTCAACGTAGTCATCACAATATTCCAGAATAATTCTGACTGAGGTATAAATGTGGTAGCAAGTAAGGTCATCTGTAATACACCACACTTATTAGATACAGATACCTTCACAGCTGATCTCAGTCAGTACACTAAGTCCCCTATAAATATTTATATCATCCCACTTTACCACACCCGGCTATGGGCTGTGGCTATATGGCTTTGACAAGAGTGTATCAGTTCGCTGCACGTCTTTTCAGTTATGAAATTTTAAGAGTCTAGAGAAGATTCTGACCGGTCTTATATACCTAATCTCATGTCTAACCCTTGTTTTCTCAGAGATCCAGGTCGGCGTTCACTTTTTGTTCACTAAAAAAAAAAAAATTCGAAAGTAAAATAAATATACAGCATTCACAGTAAGAGGTGTAGGACTCCTCTTTTTTATCACTTCTACACTTTGATGACATTATAATTAATATAACAAAGAATATATATATATATATGTGTGTGTGTGTGTGTGTGTACGTATTTACGTAAGTTAGCATACATATGTGTGCAAATGAACCTATGTAGGTGCTCGGTTAAGTCCACGTGAATGTATATAAGGTATAACGTATGAATGTAGATGCTGCGGTCAGCAAAATCTTAATCTAATAGCTCTATATAGTTATGTATTTAAAACAATATGAGTCATACTGGTGCAGACATACACCTCACTCAATAGTGATTAATCCAACTATAGCTTTACAGTTACAGATAAACAGGTTTAATAATCACTTATAATCTGAGCTGACACCTCGTTCAGTTACCTCTAAAACGTTGCAAAGAACTTGATCTTAAAGGTCACAGCAAGCGCTGGGGTGTCTTATTGGTATAATTGTTTCTACAAATAAGCGAAACAAACAAATCATCGAAACAACTAATGTCAGCTTTAGGTAAAATTAGCTGTGTCGTGTCAACAAATTAAGCACATCGATTTGCACACATGGGCATGTGACACACAGAAATTGTCTTAATAAAGAAAGGGACTTTTCAGAATGGAATTTTATTTTTATTTTTTTTTATTTTTTATTTTTTTTTAGTACGATCTTACTGCGTGGTGTTTAAATAATTGTACTCTGCACATGCGCTTGATTTAGTGTGTAATTTCCGTTTCAGTTTCATATTTGTATAAATATTAACCGTTCTGCTGAAGATAACCATAATATTCTGCGAGATTCATTGTCTGCGAGCACTCTCAGTATTGCCTACGTGCCCGCAGTACCGAAGCTCCCTTGCAGTAATAGCTAAACGCTAGAAACCAAGCGAAGATGTCCATCACATCTGTTGGATTCCACAGACTGACATAAAGCGGAACATTATTTATAAGAGTGTGGTCAGACTTTTGGCGCCGCCAAATATCGTTCTGCATTCCGTGGGTTGTAAAGCCTGAAATACCAATCTACTATTTCCTAAATCTCCATTTAAACAACTAAGTCGTTCTATTCACATATTTTGACGACTTCTCCACACTAGTTATATTTTTTTTTTAAAGCAACAGACTAGCGGGAATCGGGGAAACTTAGATGACTCAAGTCGTAACGTCTTCGTGGGAAATCCAGTCGTTACTGTCTTTGCCTTCCCTAATTCAAGGGCAATCATGTCCCATTGACAGCTGGGTAGAGTGAAAGACTTTTTTGTGGCTGAAATTTACAGTACTCACTGCCTGGCGTCACTATATAGATCTGAAACCGCTCCTTCCCTTCGGAACGTGATTAATTGGACCGCCTCTATTTTTAACGCAGTATCTAACACGCCAATCTGTACGTGCGACCACCACGGTAACCATTCTCGATAAAACAAAACGTAAATATGGAAATAACATACAGGGGTTAAAAAATTGTCACACAGAAATAGCTACTTTAATTTAAAACATTTCGTCATCTTGTGCGATGCGACTAAAGGAGACGATGGTTCTAGCATGAACTAGCTGCGACTTCGACGATTTATTTTATTTTTTTTCCCCCCCGTTTTTCGCGATTCTGTTTCAGTTTTTTTTTTTTTCTTTTAAGTAGCCATGCAGGTCTACTTTCGGTGGCTATAATTAGAATATATTTGATAAAACCTACCAATAAATTACTCCACTAATCTCTCACTCCGGTTCCGTGTTGATAGAGGAGTGTACCGTGCCTACTTCTTCCTCTATCGCAAATGATGTCCGTATCGCAGGTTACAAATAAATTGCTAGGAACAGACTAAACAGTTAGGCAGCTAAACTGACAACCGCTGGTTGTAGGTGGTCGCTGTACTTCTTCATGACAATTTTTTTAAGAATTCAGTTATTTTGGAATATTTTTTACCTTTCTATTCTAGTTGCTTCGCGCTTCCAAAATATACAAGTATATGAAATGGCAGAACATTTTTTTAAAGAAGTTCTTCTTTGTTTTAGCAAGGCGCGCTACCTTCGACCGAGACACGAGGTCCATCTGTTATATTAGGGTGCGTATCCAAATATAAAAGACCTTGTGGCCTGGTAACAGTCTATCTCAGGGGTTCTCAATCTGGAGTACAAGAGGGAATAGGGAATATGTAGTAAATAAATATATAATCCTACTGAAATAATTTACAAGTAGTAGTATTATTAGAAAACAAACATTGTGGGTTGTAAAGAGAACGGGGAGCCGCGCTGGTGTAATGGTTACCAAACTGAGATGGCGACCGGGTGACCCAGGCGAGGACATTTAAAGATTTTCGTCGACCGGGATTTGGACTGGATTAACTCGAGCCCTGGCGAGGACATTTGAAGAAGTATCATCGACCAGGGACTGGCGGCTCCTGAGCCGACCAAGCTCTAATGGGCACCTCCGAAATCGGCGAGTATCTGCCTGAATGGCGAGGGACACATGTCTCTGTACAAGAAAAAGAATGGATATTCAAGTAAAAATCAGTCTCAGGTTAGACATACAAACCTGAGATTTCGCCTCGAGTAATAGCGGGCGTACGCAAAAAAAAAAAAATTAGAAAAAAAAAACATTGTGTGTTGTAAAGAGAACGGCGAGTTCAATTCTCAATGAAATTCAAAGTGAGAAACAAACTCGAGGCTGGACATGATATGCAAGTTTCTCGTTCAAAAACTGTAACAAGAATAGAACTCTTGGTTGACCAGAAACAGAATCAAGAGTTGCACTAATTTATTAGAGGGTCTTATGATACACAATTAACAACTTTGTCATAAGAAAAATATTGCCTTATAGCGAATAAAATGTTCTTTAGGGACAATTAATTAATTTGTTTATTCATGTTATTTTTATTGTTATTGTTCATCAGAATCAACATCCATGCATTCCGGGCAAACCCATAGGTCCTCAGTCTCCCTAAGCAAATGTCGAAGAGTATGAAAGCTAATTGCCCCCAGTGCGTGCTGGTTGTGTACACGCCGGATGCATCCTCTCGTACATCCCTTTATGCTAGTCTTACGTTTGATGTCAAATTTCAGGAACCTTAGCCTTGTTTTATTTATCGACTGTAGTGTCGTTCTCTAACAGGCGATCATTAATTGTTCTTAGTATCTATCACTTATCTATATCCAGTGTCCTCACTATGTGTGCTCTCGAGGCCAGTCTGTCAGCTCTCTCATTGCCACTTACGCCTGCATGACCAGGACAGTAGATCTACACCAGTTCCTGAAGATTCGAGGCTACTATTTACGTTCTTAATAGCACATGTAAGGTAAATTCTAGAATTTATTTCCTCTCACATTGAATAGTGTAGTACATAATGGCTTACTACAAACAACAAGTGAATAGTGTAGTACATAATGTCTTACTACAAACAAAATGTGAATAGTGAGTACATAATGTCTTACTACAAACAAAATGTGAATAGTGAGTACATAATGGCTTACTACAAACAAAAAGTGAATAGTGTAGTACATAATGGCTTACTAAAAACAAAAAGTGAATAGTGTAGTACATAATGGCTTACTACAAAAACAAAGTGAATAAAGAGTACATAATGTCTTACTACAAACAAAATGTGAATAGTGAGTACATAATGTCTTACTACAAACAAAATGTGAATAGTGAGTACATAATGTCTTACTACAAACAAAATGTGAATAGTGAGTACATAATGTCTTACTATAAACAAAATGTGAATAGTGAGTACATAATGGCTTACTACAAACAAAATGTGAATAGTGAGTACAAAATGGCTTACTACAAACAAAAAGTGAATAGTGAGTACATAATGTCTTACTACAAAAAAAATGTGAATAGTGAGTACATAATGGCTTACTACAAACAAAAAGTGAATAGTGTAGTACATAATGGCTTACTAAAAACAAAATGGGAATAGTGTAGTACATAATGGCTTACTACAAACACCAAGTGAATAGTGAGTACATAATGTCTTACTACAAACAAAATGTGAATAGTGAGTACATAATGTCTTACTACAAACAAAATGTGAATAGTGAGTACATAATGGCTTACTACAAACAAAAAGTGAATAGTGTAGTACATAATGGCTTACTAAAAACAGAATGTGAACAGTGTAGTACATAATGGCTTACTACAAACAAAAAGTGAATAATGTAGTACATATGGCTTACTACAAACAAAAAGTGAATAGTGTAGTACATAATGGCTTACTACAAACAAAAAGTGAATAGTGTAGTACATAATGGCTTACTACAAACAAAAAGTGAATAGTGAGTACATAATGGCTTACTACAAACAAAAAGTGAATAGTGAGTACACAATGGCTTACTACAAACACAAAGTAAATAGTGTAGTACATATGGCTTACTACAAACAAAAAGTGAATAGTGTAGTATATAATGGCTTACTACAAACAAAAAGTGAATAGTGAGTACAAATGGCTTACTACAAACAAAAAGTGAATAGTGAGTATATAATGGCTTACTACAAATAAAAAGTGAATAGTGTAGTAAATAATGGCTTACTACAAACACAAAGTGAATAGTGAATACATAATGGCTTACTACAAACAAAAAGTGAATAGTGAGTACATAATGGCTTACTACAAACAAAAAGTGAATAGTGAGTACATAATGGCTTACTACAAACAAAAAGTGAATAGTGTAGTACATAATGGCTTACTACAAACAAAAAGTGAATAGTGAGTACATAATGGCTTACTACAAACAAAAAGTGAATAGTGAGTACATAATGTCTTACTACAAACAAAATTTGAATAGTGAGTACAAAATGGCTTACTACAAACAAAAAGTGAATAGTGAGTACATAATGGCTTACTACAAACAAAAAGTGAATAGTGAGTACAAATGGCTTACTACAAACAAAAAGTGAATAGTGAGTATATAATGGCTTACTACAAATAAAAAGTGAATAGTGTAGTAAATAATGGCTTACTACAAACACAAAGTGAATAGTGAATACATAATGGCTTACTACAAACAAAAAGTGAATAGTGAGTACATAATGGCTTACTACAAACAAAAAGTGAATAGTGAGTACATACTGGCTTACTACAAACAACAAGTGAATAGTGTAGTACATAATGGCTTACTACAAACAAAAAGTGAATAGTGAGTACATAATGGCTTACTACAAACAAAAAGTGAATAGTGAGTACATAATGGCTTACTACAAACAAAAAGTGAATAGTGTAGTACATAATGTCTTACTACAAACAAAAAGTGAATAGTGTAGCACATAATGGCTTACTACAAACAAAAAGTGAATAGTGAGTACATAATGGCTTACTACAAACAAAAAGTGAATAGTGTAGTACATAATGCCTTACTACAAACAAAAAGTGAATAGTGTAGCACATAATGGCTTACTACAAACAAAAAGTGAATAGTGAGTACATAATGGCTTACTACAAACAAAAAGTGAATAGTGTAGTACATAATGTCTTACTACAAACAAAAAGTGAATAGTGTAGTACATAATGGCTTGCTACAAACAAAAAGTGAATAGTGAGTACATAATGGCTTACTACAAACAAAAAGTGAATAGTGAGTACATAATGGCTTACTACAAACAAAAAGTGAATAGTGTAGTACATAATGGCTTACTGCAAACAAAAAGTGAATAGTGAGTACATAATGGCTTACTACAAACAAAAAGTGAATAGTGTAGTACATAATGTCTTACTACAAACAAAAAGTGAATAGTGTAGTACATAATGGCTTGCTACAAACAAAAAGTGAATAGTGAGTACATAATGGCTTACTACAAACAAAAAGTGAATAGTGTAGTAGAAAAAGTTTAGATCCCCTGGTCTTTTTTATTTATTTATTTTATTATTATTATTTTTTTTTTTTTTTGGATGATGAATAGAAATATCCCATTCAACCTCTAATATGTTATAATTAGGATATATATGTTTTCAATTCCAAATAATATGAATAACTGCCGATACGTCAAAGTGGCATCTCATCTGTCAACTCATTGTAAATAGGGCAAATCAAAATGATCAATTGTGCGTATCCCCTGGTCAAGCTGATAATGTGAAATATAAAATAGCCTAAACAAGCACAGAAAATATCTACAGTAGCTGGAAAAATTCATTTGTTTCGTGTAATTAGAAAAAAGACTAAATCTTTTTAGTCCGTTTCATAAACCTAGCTTCACCTTATCAGAGCTTATTGCTTAGTGTTGGCAAGTAGAATCTGTCAACGGTTGTTCCGACTCAGTGCAAGTATTGCGGCCTCGTAAGCTGTCATGTTGTGCTTGAGTAGATGTCTATCATCCACTCGGTTCATCTACTCCTGGTCGTCAGCTACCCCCGGTTTCTTCTATTTCGATTTACTACGCTGAACTACGGATTAATTAGGAAGAATTCGTTCTCACAAGATGCCCAAACGGATAATATATATAACAGTAGAAAGACTTCGCGATGTATCCCAAATAGCTATCGATAAGTCGGCGGTGTCCCTAAGAATGATTAAAATATCAGCGAGTTTCATTACATATCGTTATGAATGTTTCAAGTGTAAGTGAAGTGTGAGCCTGGTTGAATGAAAGTACGTCAGTGATGGCTTATTATGCCTTTGCAGATTTCGTGGGCGGCCCGGTCCGTTAGTAATGTCTTCTTGTTGTTATTTAACCTACTGCCTCCTCAAACCAGGGTTGGAAGGTTAGGTTAGTAGTAGCAGGTATGCTTTTAATAAGAGCAAGCCACGTGGCGACTTATCGATAGGCAGTTTGTGGACATATCTGCGCCTGTCTACTATTCTACGCTTCTCCCTGCCCAAATTATCGGATCCACTGATTGTTAATATATTCCTTAACCAGTAATGTTTCTACGATTTCCTTATTCTCTTCTTTAAAATAAAATTTTTCCTCGTTTTGGCGAGGCGTCTTGTTCAACCTATTCGGTTATATATAAGGGCGCATATCCAAATATAAAAAAAAACCTTTTAGGTCTGATTACATTTCCCTTATTCTCTTCCATTCTCATCACCATCTGCCTCAAGGTATTTACCAACTGTTAAATAAACTTGCTACAAATAATACAAGTTAGAAACAGCTTAATGACATGTCAGAGACAAAACTATCTACATTATAGTTGGATGGTGCGTTTTAATGGTCATGCATAATTACTTCTATTTCAGTTCTTACTTTTTTCGTTACCTTTATTTCCTTTTTTTTAAAATTTAATTCTGAGCTTTTTTTTAATTCGATTGTTATAAAAATGTGTCACTTTCCAGAGCTTTGTTCCCCGACAAATACCTTTCTTGCCACATGTAAGTAAGTACGGCATGTTTTTATCTCGTATATAACTATTCTTACATTTTTCGTTTTATATTTAATAAGCATTTAAGCAAGCAAACGTTCCGTATAGGACACCGCTTTTTGCTGTACTCTCACAAAAGTTACCAACATTTAAACAAAGAAATAACCAAACAAAACGTCTTAAATCTCTATGCTACAAATATTTGCAATGATACACCAGATATTATGCATGAATACGTATCTCCCGAGGAAGACAAAAAGCAGATGGATAGACAATATCACAGAAATCCTACAATAACGCAGGCTTACAGTAAGCAATGCGACACATTTCGCACAAGAATGCCTACTACAGCTCCCCACTCCACTTCACGGAAACAGTGGACCGAAAACAATTGTAAATGTAAATAAGAATCTCCGTTATAATCCTAACATAACTCGATTCACATCTTGGCACACCCTAAAAAGGTAAAACTTAATACTGTCAACCATCCGAGAAGACACGAGACAGGAGACTACCACATTCGTAAATTACAGTTCTTAACTTGAATGCACTTACACCATAACACAGCCTTCGAGGTAACTTTGACACACTGATGTCACACAATTTATTTTTTTTACATTGTTTACATTTGCCGTTTTTAAAAAAAAAATGTCATTTATGCTCTCAGAAACGATTACAAGAAAAAGGCAGCAAAAAGAAAAAATATTCCACTGCTCTTTAAACCACCAAACGCTCGTATATCTGCACTGATTCTCGTAAAGGTTCCGGCACCGCTCGCGAGGAACGAAACTAACGGCCACTTCTGAGTTCCGCTCACGTTCTCGCAGACGGTAATGCACTCTATGCGTAGGAGACGTATTATTTCGTTTCAAAAACCTTCTTTTTTCGCTTAATGTCGCCACTGACTTCATAACGAGTGCCTTGTTCTTCTGGGCGGGCCCAATAATATCACCATTATTCCAGACTCCGCAATTTTTTCCTCTCTAAACTTCCGCACAATAATGTCGACCACAGTTGGACCATCTCTCTACTGGTTCATCAAAATGGTTCTTGTTAATCACAAAGGTAGATAAGAGATAGCTGCTGAGTATTTTACACAATAAACAGTCAAACACTCCTAGATCTGGAACAAAAGAGATATAGTGCATTATCACTCAACTTTTTTTTTCTTTTGTAATGTTCCTACCTCAAAACTTGGAAGCGTCACGTTCCATTCTACCCAGCTGTAAATGGGTACTTGACTCTGCTATTAAGTTAGAGAAGGCATATGCAGAACCCATTTTAACTGGTCATCCAGCTTCATATAGCTGGACCAAGTATAGTGAAGTCTCTACCTTTCTCTACGGCAGTATCTGCTATGGGTCTTTCTAACATTCCTGTATCTGACATTCCGCAAACCAACAACAACGACAACAACAACAACAATAACAACAACAACAATAACAAAACACTATATGGCTCATAACAAAATATGACACACATAAATGTATGTTTTACATACCTTTATGTGGACACACATAAATGTATGTTTTACATACCTTTATGTGTGTAATATTTATTTATTTACTGTTTACATGCCTCAGATTTCCCTCGTTATTTGTTGAAATGACTATAGGGCTCAGATCGTTTCTCGTCTGATAACGAAATTCTGATAATCAGATATAAACAAGTTCAATCAAGAGTGCTAACATGAGAAAGAACATCACAGAACGAATTTGAATTTACACCACACAAAAAAGTTTCTATGTTATTCTGTTTATTTCACTGACTATGCTCAAAAAGTTTTTCATCATCTGATTCTTCTGTATACTTGTTGTATTCAACCGTTTGTGACTGTTATCACTTAACTTTGGATATAGTCCTGGAATGATGAGCAACAATGTCTCAACAAGTAGATGTTGACACACCACATGTCGAGTTTTTACTGAACTGCCAATACAATATGGAGGGCCGGCAAATAGGAGTGGTCCAGAGTGTAATGTTCCTTGTCCCTATGCAGGGATAACACTGATGGATGTCACTTCCAAATTTTGACTTCTACAATATGGAACCTGAAACAACACAGACCATGTGGATAGCCTCTTCCTATAGGATTCCACTAGCCTAGTGTAGGTGGGTGTTGTTATCATCAGATATGCATGTGTATATGATGGCCACATGTTTTTGTTACATTTGTCAGTGTTAAAGTATCTTCATGCTGATACATTACTAAAGTTACAATAATATCATACATATAGAATACATCAACTATTTACACTCATGGTATGATGTCTTAGTCACTTTTACTTCCTCTGCCTGTCAAGTCAGCTCTGAAAAGTGCTGTAACTTTCTAGCAGGTTGTATTAATCCTGAAAAGGACTGTTAACAGGACTCTGCTGAGTCACTGTTGGTTATATTGTTGGTCTCCATCTTCATAAATCATACCAACTATTACAAGTATTATAGATGGTACATTAACATCATAACTATGTATATCAACCAACTATAATATCCTGAAATAAACAGTTATATTAATTTCACAATTTTATGCAGTAATTCTACATACCCTCTGGATGTCAGAATACACTAGCTGGACACTGAATCAATCAAGGCAGGCTGCCACTAAGACACATAGACTAGCTCTATCACCTTCTGTCCGCTGAGTAAACTGATTTTGTGCGTGTTTGTAGATTTTAAGTTTGCCGCTGTTTATGTAGGCGTAGTGCGATCGACTAATAGAACACTTACGTCATACAGAATTTGGCTAAATTTTTCCAGCCTCTCGATAGCAAATTTTTAAGTTGGTAAATTTCACTATACAGACGTCTCTTTTATCTTCACATATAATCACTGTCACTTTCCTTCATATTTCCTTTTATCCAACACATTCGTGACCTTATTTAGATATAGGTTTTATTCCATTCTGAGCTGTCTTCGATTTTATGAGAATTTTCAAAGAGAATAAAACACGATTTTCACGACCAGGTGAGACGCATAATTGCGGTTATAACACTGTCGTAGATTTTTGATAGGGAAATTAAGACTTGGGTTGGTCCCTTCTGAATAGGTTAGAATGAGTGATAGCCACAGTGAGAGGTGATAATAGAAATAGAGTTCCACGAGTGAGATAGTATAAATTTATAGAGGCTGTCCCGGAAATCGAGAATCTCTCTCTCTCTTTCCGCCTATCTTCTACAACAGATCCAGAGGAGTCAGACAGTCTATAAAAAATATATATATATATTAATATATATCTATCCACTCACATGCACGCACATACAATTGACGACAGTTAGACACACAGACGTGGGAAAACTATAACAATGATTATATAGCTATTATGGGAACGAACTGACCACCACACTGAAATAAATGTAGGTATAGTTTAATTATCATAGTAAACTTACATCACAACATATAAAATACATCAAAAGCATACACATAGTCATAACAATCAAGGAATGCTACAATAGTGATAGACCCGTTTGTATGGTCCTCCCCTGGATATATAGCTCACAGTCCCGTTAGAGAAAAGTGATAACCCCAAGGAGTTACAGATGCATATGATTGAGTCTATGGTTTCCCCCTTTTAAGGTATGGACAGACTTGATACTCTGCTTTATTCTAAGGGTAAATATTGTTAGCAATAACTTGCATAAAAGGAAGTTACAACGTGGGTGACTCAAACAAAGAACATCCTTCAGTCTACTTTCACTCGGTTCTTTCATCAGGGCCCTGATATACTTACAATCGTGCGGTCGTTCGCCGTCTGGCGCAAACTTTGGGACACTCACACACTTTTTATCTGTTACTGTCGGTTAATGAAGTGGATCCCAGCTCTGCAGATTTGTTTGTTGGTTTCATCAAAATGGATCCGGGGAGCGTCTAAAGCACTTTTTTTTTTTTTTTTTTTTTTTTTTTTTTGCGTTCGCCCGCTAATACTCGAGGCGAAATCTCAGGTTATTATTTATGTCTAACCTGACATTGATTTTTACAGACTTTATTTCTTGTACCAGAGAGACAGGTGTCCCCTCGCCATTCAAGTTTCGGAGTACCCATTGTCAGGAGCTTGACACTCAAATGTCCTCGCCAGGTCTCGAGTTAATCCAGTCCAAATCCCGGTCGACGAAAAATCCTCAAATGCCGTCGCCCGGGTTTGATCCTGTATCACCCGGTCGCCAGAGCGGTGTTGTAACCACTACGCTAGCGCGGCTCCCAGTGTCACTTGACTCACGAGGTAAGAATTGGGCTTAAACGAGCACACAATGTCAGAACACGAGGTTTCCCTTAATTAGGAAGATGACCGGTGGACAACTTCTCTCAACAAATAATCTTGGTTCACCACACACTTTGTCAACAATGTCGGAAAGTTAATGTTTTTGATTTCTGTAATTTTTCTCGCCACAAGGCAGCATGTACATTACAGTTAGTGTAGAAATATGTACTGGCTCAAAGGCCCAGTATAAGCATTTATTAGGTATGTCTCTGTACAAAACGCCGGCAAAGTTTGGGTTACCCCAGTATTCACTGAATAAAGAAAAAACACATATGAAATATGTTACATATTATGTACTCAATATAACTTACGTTTTTAAAATGCAAGCGTACAGCTTGACTTATCATTTAAAACTTCCCGTGCAATAAGTTATACATTTAAAAATCATCAATCCTCGTGAATTAGGGATACATACGTATTCCGTCAACACTCATGAGGCATCTAGCATTTATAAGTTAGTTTAGAAAAATTGTTCCCGTCTGATTATTTAGCAGTAAAATTAAATTCCTTATAGCTACATTGTTGTTTAAGCTAGAAATTATAATTTATTCTGCTTTCCACTGAAACACGTCACTAGAAAATAATACAGACTATATAAATTAAGCACTCTGCACCACATCTAACTAGTGAAATATGAAATAAGCGATTATCACTTTAAACACTTCACAAAATATTAGATAATTATTATAATATATATACCTCAACACACAGAACTACAGGTAATCGCACACTTTAGAATTATACGCTGAGATATTTATTTGAAGTCTAGAGCTCGGTAAATTTCCGAACAAACTAGGGCTTCGCTATACAGCTTATTCTATTCACGAACAACCTGTCTACTGCGAATTCTGAGGACTGAATGAAAATAAAGTTTAACATTCTGGTTATATCTAACAGTGAGTGCCTTGTCAGCTGGGATTTCCAGACAAATGTCTCAAACTGCGCCGAGGAGATGTCGGCTATCGCGCCTCACTGAGCGCTCAGCCGATGCAATTCGTTGTGGCAGGTGAAAATGCAGACAAATTTGTCGCCTATAGGTCTGGCGAAAGCGAATATTCACAGTGTATTTCGTCTGGTGCAGGGAATGCTGTAGACATATGTCTGCTCCTATGTCTGGCCTGACGAATATATTCACAGTTTCGTCCACTGACACCTAATGCAATAGAATGCATTTAACGCTCTCTCTCTGACACGTTATGTCATAAATGCGTTTACCAGTATGAGAAAGAAAACGGTAAAGTTGAGAATGGGGAAGAAAATATTTTTCGCAAACGAATGGATGCGAAAAATACAGGAAAAAGGTAAAGAGTGATAATAGAATACAGGACACGGGTGAAAGAAAACGAAGAGGATATAGGCAATATATGATCTATAAACTCTCTGTGACAGAACGTCCCCCCTTTAAGATATGGAATCACTCCATGTCTACGTTATGGAAATAAATTTCCTATATCCGTAGCTTCAGGGTGTCTGTCTTCTTCCCTCTCATCTCCCCCCTCCATCTCTGTCCAATTCCTACTCAAGTCTACTCCCTAAAGTTTCCTTTCTCAGGAATGTCTCCCATGCGCGCTTGAAAGAGCGTCGCCGCTTCTGACATTTTTGAAAGATTTCGTGTGTGTGCAGTGGAATTTCCCTGCCACTATCGTCATCTTCGTCAGTTTTGGCGATCGTCAGGAGATGGTCGGAGATCGGCACTGGTCTTTCCAAGTATCTCTTTAACAGATTTAAATGGAAAACTTTTTCCTTTCCTTGAATAGAGATCTGGTATAGTGCGTTTCACAATGTTTGTCGCTGTTTAATATTCAATATCTCTGCAACCACTTGATCGTAATTGTTGCAACTTTGCATATGACCTAATGATCAATATGTCCCAAGGGGGATATTTTTTCCTCGTTAACAAACTTATGGTTTTAAATTTTCTTTATTTAAAGTATACAAAATCGACCACCTCCTAGTCCAACCATGTATTGAGAGGGCTTACCCCTTCATATTTGTGAACTATTTCGATTTAACATCTTGAACGCATTTCAAATAATTTTCCCGGTGTATCAGCTCACTACCGCACTGTTTTGCACCTTACATTGATCCTTCCGGTGTGTTCAGTTACCGTTCTACTGATTGTGTATTACCATGCATAGGCGTATCTTGCGGTATTCTAGGTCTGTAATACAATGGGTATGAAAGTCACGTTCCTTACACTGCATACAAATGGCAGTGAAGATGTATAATATTTTCTGAAGAGAAGCTAAAGCGTGGTAAAAACTGTATCGGAGTCTCTCAAATCCTGAAAAGAGAACTATTCACCCACGCTTTGGTTTAAGTAAACGTCTTTTATCCAATTACCAAATTAATGGAATTTTCAGTTCAATCAATAACAGGACGCAAGGAAGAAGGAAGTAGTAGATAGATTTTAAATCATTTAATATAAATATAATATATATATTATTCAATAAACAATACTCCAATTAAACATTTACCCAACAACACACCAAAAAAAAAATAAATAAAAA